>CAJUYI010000004.1:198650-263404 GCA_910591695.1 Galerucella pusilla | reverse complement strand
TTTTTTTTAAGAATTTTCTGCGAATTTTCGTTCGAAACGTCTTTAACAAGAATCCACAAAAAAAGAAAAGACAACAATATAATACTTCATGGTATAAAATAAGTGAATGTCCACGGTACATATGTCGTATGGTACTGGCAGTAAAATACCCATTATACATGGATACTGAACATAAAGATACAATGTATTTCTATAGAAAATTATCTTTTACGACATTTTGAATTTACTTGTGTTTATCTACTGGCATAAATTTCAATCAAAGAGGGTCGTTTAACATCGATACGACTCTGTGTATATCAATATAATGGTTGAATGGATATTTTTATTAAAAAAAAAATACATGACGACACGTTACAATACAGGGACTTGTTGTTGTACCTACACTTAAATGGAATAAAATCTCGATTTTTTTATTATAAAAAATTAGCAGAAACTATACTCCTTACATTTCTGCCAAGGATTTTCTGTTTGATGAAATAATGGGTAGTGCATTTGAAAAATATTAAAATATTTAACAAGTTTATGAATTGAGCTTTTCTACAAACTGCGCTTACAGCTTACACAACTAATTGTTTTTAAATTGATAACAATTATATTTTAAACGTAATGTAATACATAAAATTTTTATTATACATATACCTAAATTTTTTGGAAAACAATTAATTTCTCGAAAAATATAAATATCAGTGTGATCCAAGCGCATAAAAGGTTTGCAAATGCTGTTAATGATCAGCAGTTCTAAATTAAAAATGAATAAATACATTAATCGGTTGGGTGGAGTTGCAAATGCTAGGCTGGTACGTCTTGCCAATAAAATAAAGTAGTGATATACAGTGTTTTAAAAATAACAACAAAATAGCATTCAACCCTTCTGTGGTACACAGTCCTAGATACCCTGATTAATCACCTCAACAATAATGGATTCTACACAATTGCATATCCAGATGATATAGTTATCTTGCAGACTAGCAAATTTGTTAACACACTGTGCGATAGAGTGCAGAATAGGCTTAAATTAACTGAAACATGGTGTAAGGAACACTTTCTGTCAATCAATCCCAGAAAGACTGTGATGGTTCTTTTCACCAGGAAAAGAAGCTTATCGGGTTTAAAACCTCCCGAAATCTTTAAAAGCAAACTAAACTTCTCGGAAGAGGTGAAATACCTTGGCAACAGGAAACTAACATGGAACTCTCACCTACACACTACACAGCAGAGCAAAAAGAGCATATGTGGCTTATGAGCAGTGTCGGAAGACAGTGGGACGCACATGGGGTCTGTCACCCCGTGTGGTCACCTGGATCTACACTGCAATAATAAGACCCATGTTAACGAATAGAGCAATTGCATGGGGACCGAAGGTTCTACAAGCAACGGCCATCCAAAAATTATATCAAATACAGCGAATGGCTTGTTTAAACACGGCAATGGAACTAATTACTTGTCTGGCCCCTCTGGACCCGTACGTCAAGGAGGTTGCGTTAATGGTCATGGTACGATTGCGCACAGCTGCTGTAAACCCCGAAATAGGAGTGGGCCAACAAAGGTTAAGACTATGGCAAAAATCGCTAACTGCGCTACCTCTGCTGCAGGCAGCCAATGATTCAATTGAACCCAGGTTTGTGTTTAATAAACCCTACAAAATATAAATAAAACAGAACACAGAGCCAGATTCTGCAAATGCAATACGCATATATACAGATGGCTCAAAAATGAAAGAAGACTCAGGATGTGTAGTTTACTCGAGAGCACTAAGCCTAAGGATTAAGTGGGGAATGGGAAACAATACCATCGTGGTTCAAACAGAACTAACAGTTATCTCAATTGCCACAAATGAACTAACCAGAAAAGAAATTTCTGGCAAAAACATAACAATCTGCTCTGATAGTAGACAAGCCCTATTAGCCTTGAACAGACAACGTGTTATATCGGGGCTAGTACTAGAGTGCCACCAAGATTTATCTAACGCCTCGGCAGATAACAATATTATCCTGAGATGGGTTGAAGGGAACGACAGGAGTAAAGGTAATCGAATTGCCGATTCTTTAGCCAGGGAAGCGGCAGGACTAAAAAATTTAGGACCCAGGACACCTACGGCCTAACGACTTCGACAATTGCGGAACTAGCCAAACGTTACACCCATATGCTCAATCCCTTAAGAGATGAGATGGAATCAAAGGATGCAGTCTTGCCAGGATCACCCTGGGCGACCCTGGGAAGCTGGCGCCTAAGAAATATTAGGCGATGACCTATGAACAGGAAGATGAAACTGTCAGGCATGTCTTGTGCGAGTGTCCGGAATTATCGTCAATAAGAGAGTGTGTGTTCGGTGAGTCCTGGCCTACACCTGCCTATATAAAGGAGATGTCTCCTAGTGACCTGTCCACCTTCCTGGGAAGGACAGGATGGACGATGACCTAGGAGGACAACTCCTCGGGAGGATATACAATGGGTCACATGTGGCTCAAGTTCTGTGAGCCTACACTCACCCGCCCTACTCTACAGATACAGATAGCAGTAAATTCAACGGTCAGTGGAAATATTCCTTTCAAGACCCCGTATAAAAATTGATGCCAGACATTAAAATCATCAACTGTTAAAATTGCAATAATCAATGACCTTCTAGTTCGTTAACTTGAACGCTGACTTTGAAAAAAAAAATATTTATTTCTTATATTTACTGTATCATTGTCTAGTCACCGCAAATATTTTATGAGCCGAACTGACTAAATTCCTTTATAGGCACAGGCCACAACAAAGAAGTGAACGAGAGCGTACGGTCGATTTGCGTGAATGGGCAGTAAATATTTAAATAAAGTGAAAGAAAGAGTTATCATTGGCCAACTTTAATATAATCATCGAAAGCGATATATCTTTTAATGCGCATTCGACATACACGGTGTGTCAAAACTTAGGAAGTTTTGTACAAATATAGGTACCTATACTTGAATTCTTAGATATTTTAAAATTATATGAGAATAGCCAGCCAGAGTAAGACTGTCCTAAGAATTTTCACAGGTATAGGTACCTCAAAAGAATCAAACTAAAAAAGAAGAAAAATGTGGATTCTGTGGGATGGAAGAAGAAATCTCCATTAACGAACTTGCGAAATGCATAGCTCTACATAATATCAGGGTAAAACACTTGGGATACCACTAGATAAAAGAGAAAGACATTCTAAACTGAACGCCACGAATATCCTTATATTTCTTCAACTAATAGGAGTAAAGGAACTACTAGTCTTTGCGAATTTCATTAGGAACAATGTTGCCAAACTGCAAAAAATATCCTTAAAACGCCAAGAAATACCTAAGTAAAATATTATAAAAACGTTAAAAAGCCATTTCTTGAACTAAACGTTTTAAATACCTTCCAAGACAATTAAGATTTTATTGACATTTTATTACGTATCATCTATTTATCTAATCTAGTTTAATCTAAAGAATTCACAAGCTGTAGTCGCTTAGTCGCAAACTGTATCCAAGAAGTTGCGTTTCAGTTACTCTAAAAAACGTGTACGAATGATTTAACGTTTTACGTGTATCGAGATAAGATATATCTTTTAAAACTAAATAAACTGAGAAGAACTAATGCAAATTTTAGGTAGTTTAAACAACTTCCTGTTTTTCAATTGCTATGGATTGTAAAATATACATTAAAATATATTCAGAGGCGTGTACAGAGTGGGTTATTCTTCTTCCCACTTCCCCATTGGAAAGAGCTCTTTAGATATTATAACTCCATCTTGTGTTAAAATACTATTAATTAAATTAAAATTCGAAACTTCCTGAAAATGTATATGCAACGCCCAAGTCGCACCTTTGGCGAAACAGTGACACAATTGCAAAACAGTGAGTTGATGATATCAAATAATTCATAAAGCTCAACTCTTTCTGGTAACAAAAACATAATTGTAAGTCGTCCCATATGCGCTAGATGGCGGATATATCTTATGGCATGGTCGCTAACAGCTGATACTTACAGTTACAAAAATAGTTACTTTGTCGTTTTGTTTTTAAAGAATTGAATTAACCGAAAATTATACAATGCCTTCTTTGCCAAAAAAATGTAACAATTTGAGCAGTCGAACATAACCTTTGTATGTAACTAGTACACAAATGAACTTCAATGTTTATTAATTGCGATTCGTCCATTAAAAGTCTCCCAACATTTTATCCAATACCCATGGGACACTCTGTATATAGACGGTAATAAAATTTGCAGATATCAACAATCGTCCTTTTTGATACATAACGAAAAAAGAATCAAAGTAGATTTACTAATTGTATAAGAAACATTGGAAAACGTTAAAATTTGATAGATAAAATAGTGGCCTATAATAAAAGTCGTACTATAAAATGGTTTATAGTCGGTACTCGTACGAAAAACTAGTTTTGCGATACAAAAATAAAACACCACACTAGGCTTTATTGTACTGTAAATCACATTTTATTATATTTGCTAACATTTAATAATATCGCCTTTATTTGTTCCGATTACGTTTCTAACGAATTAAAAGCAAACATTGTAACTGTTTAATGAATATCGTTAATTTTTACTGATAGCCATAATATTATGGGAAAGTCATCGTGTTACAGAAGAAAATCCGTTTAGATTCATATCAAATAACTATCGACTTGCAACAAGGGAAATTTGCTATTTATATTTTGAGGAATTGGCAGCGCCATGTTCGAAAGTGTTGAATATAAATCCAACTCAAAAACTGTCCATTGATGATGGAATCCAACGTTTGGCGATGAAATATCATCAAAATCTTCGGTTTGAACAAAATCAATAAAAGAAGCAAAATCCGAATCAATTCTTATTTATTTAGAAACAAGGATAACAACAGCATCCTCCAACCAGTATTTTTATCTGGATTTTAATGTTGGTTTGTAGCAAGCACATCGTGTTGCTATGATTCTGTTTAAATGTAATCAAATTAATGATTACATTAAATGAATTAAATGTTTCATCATTTGACACTACATCTGGCGAATATCAAGGATATTCAAAGTCCGTTCTTTACTTGGCTTTTTATGCGAACTATTTTTGGGGAAGAAATATTAAAAGTTTATTCATAAATTTAAAGGCTTTTTCGTTATTATTAACTAAAGTATGTGCGTCTAAAGTTACTCATCGTATAATTTGAAAAATATGTAAATTAACTATATTTTTATTGTAATTTCGAGCAATTTTGTGGAAATTGTTTAATGAGAAAAAAATCCTCCTGGCATTTTTCTTCTTCCGATATTCACATACGATAAAATCGTTTATTATTAACAAATCACTTTTTTATGTAAAGCAACTGTGTATTTTAACACTACGTAATTATCTTTCGAAATTTTGAATTATTCAAATAAATTATTCTCTCTCAATTATCTTTCACCATTGAAAATTTCAATAATTCGATGTTCTTTAACTCACATCTGCAACTAAAACACATAAGGAGCTATTCTGTAAGCAAATGTTCAATGTTAACGCATAGTTAAAAACTAGACATTTTACTTTTCTGAATGCATAATAAGGTTAAAAATATTAAAGGAAAACTCTTAATTGGAAACCATACCTGTTAAAATTTAAATCCTAATCCTTACTACTGTATAGATTAAAACATTCCAAATAGCTTACACTTTGTCAAATATAACAGCGTGCCGTTACTTTTTAAACAATTTTTTTTGGACCTTGTGCGAGGTGCTTTTTGATAGGTTTTTTCACGACTACCTTACACTATCAATTCATTGGAGACAACTCACACGATTTCTATAAAAATTGGCATACATAGAGAACAAGTTATAGCGAATTTATGGAAAATATTTGGACATACATGTCACTCACTTCCGGTTATACCGAAAGTGAACGACAACTTTGTTATTTTAAATGTATTAGTAACTTTTCTAATTTATTAATTTTTTAATAAAAACTATATTTTCGGATTGGTTATTAAGACGATCAAGGCAATTGGTGACATGTCGAAAACTTTTTTTGTATGAAGGGCTGTTAAGAAATGGTACAAGTTCAATAATTTTAAATATCTTCATTTGTTTAAATGGAACAACCATATTTGTATTCTTTTACTTAATTCTAATTAACTTACTCTAACTCTAACTTAATTCTATAATAATATTATTAGAGAGATATTGCCAATTGCAATACCGCATATGGTGCGATATTTATGTAGCGCTATTTTAATAACGGTCTACCTTAAATTTATTTGGAAATCAGAGCTATTGCCATCATTATAGTTTAATAACGTAGCGCTGTATTATGTAAGAAGTGACATAACCTGTCATCCAAATAATATTTCGAAAAAATTATACAAACATGTCACTTATTATCATAATAAACAACAACTTAACCTCGAAAGGTTTCCGATTAGCTACCGCCGCTACTGGATCTATCCGATTCTGTCCGAAGTAGGATAGCGCAACGTTTTACGTGAGGTATTGTTCTGCCGTAAATAACGTGATGCGCTAACGGTATTACCGCAACGTGTCCCTCGAACTCATTCTGCGCATGCTCAACTGTCAATATAACGTCTGCGGTAATAACGTCGCACATGATGTGTCACAGCAATATCTCTCTATTAATAGTATTAATTATTTCGGCCTTATTATTACGTAGGCGTAGGCAGTAGTATTTGTTCTTTTATTTTAGCAGGTCGTGTATTTACCTGTCATAATTAAATAGGATCCTAAGGGCCATTCGCACCGATTATCCTAAAAAGTCATACTTAGCTAAGTGACACTTATAATTTAAGTGGAACTTCGCTCGCGCCGTACCTCCCTTAACTAAGTGGGAGGTTCCATTTGACAACGCCGCAATTCTTAAAATCTTTTTTTGAAAAAGAAGATCTTGTCAGGAATTAACCAATTAACGGCAGTCGTTTGATCCAGTTTGATCTATGCGTTTAATATTATTTGGTGTCATCTTTGTTTTTGACGTTTTGATAAGTATTTTTTCTTCCGAGTTATTTCAGTAGTTTAAATATGAGCGGAAAGAAACGATCTTGTGGAATAAATTTCACAACACGTGAAAAATCATTATTATTAGATATTATTAGCAAGTATAAAAATGTCATAGAAAATAAACAATTTCAATTTCTCCAAGAAAATTGAGAACAGTTTCCTTCGTCATTCTAAATCTAAGAAAAAACGTCTTAGGATCGAATGTATTAAAATAATCATTATAATATAATCATTATATATAACTGTCTGGGTATGCCGTATTCAATTACCTATATCAATTATTTCTAAATCGTCATCATCTTAAATTTCCATTTCGATAAGACAAATTACAAATACAAAGATCTACCATCTACCAAAGCACAATTTACTCAAATCTAAACTGTCATAAATTAACTTCAAAATTAGTATTTCGAGGTTAAGTGGAACTTTAAGCCGGGGATATTCCGAGCTTAGTTAAGGTATCCTTAACGTCGCGTTAAGGGTGCCTTTAAATACGGTGCGAACGACTAAGTGACACTTAGTGGATTTGAGTGACACTTAACGTTTAAGGGCCATTCGCACCGATTATCCTAAAAAGTCATACTTAACTAAGTGACACTTATAATTTAAGTGGAACTTCGTTCGCGCCGTACCTCCCTTAACTAAGTGGGAGGTTCCATTTGACAACGCCGCAATTTTAAAATATTTTTTGAAAAAGAAGATCTTGTCAGGAATTAACCAATTAACGGCAGTCGTTTGATCTATGCGTTTGTCATCTTTGGTTTTGACGTTTTGATAAGTTTTTTTTCTTCCGAGTCACTTTAGTAGTTTAAATATGAGCGGGGAAAAGCGATCTCGTGGAATAAATTTCACAACATATGAAAAATCATTATTTTTAGATATTATTAGCAAGTATAAAAATGTCATAGAAAATAAAAAATTTCAATTTCCTCAAGAAAATTGAGAGCAGTTTCCTTCGTTATTCTAAATCTAAGAAAAAACGTCTAAGGATTGAATGTATTAAGATAATATTTCATTATATAAAACTGCCGTATTCAATACCTATCAATTATTTCTAAATCGTCATCATCTTCTAACATTTCCATTCCGATAAGACAAATTACAAATACAAAGATCTACCATCTATCAAAGCACAATTTACTCAAATATAAACTGTCATAAATCAACTTCAAAATTAGTATTTCGAGGTTAAGTGGAACTTTAAGCCGTGGATATTCCGAGCTTAGTTAAGGTATCCTTAACGTCGCGTTAAGGGTGCCTTTAAATACGGTGCGAACGACTAAGTGACACTTAGTGGATTTGAGTGACACTTAACGTTTAAGTATAACCGGTGCGAATGGACCTAAGTGTAACCGGTGCGAATGGCCCATATTCATTATTTGCATCGTACAATGATAGAAATGGCTCGTTTGGAATAAACAATGAAGATTATCTAAATTTACTTTAAATACATGATGAATGTGGCACTGCTGTTATTAGAACATAATGTATTTTATTCGCTCAAAGATATCCAGAAAGATCCTGGATCAGTCATCACAAGATGAAGAGAATATTAACAACTTAACACATTTTGGTTGTTTTCGAGCAAAATGAAATATAAAATTGAAAATCCATTTTATGTTTCCGTATTAGTTCAAGAATTTTGGATCTAATTGCATTGCAATTCGTGGTAGTGATTTCGTGAAATGGGACGGAAGTGCGTAAGAGGAAGCCAGTGAAACGCGTGATATTTTATTTGACTACTGAGCGTAAGCGTTGGTAAATTTCGCCGTAAGATGGCAGCAACGAATTTACCGAGAGGTCGGTATTGTTAGCCAACAGTGTATGCATCAGCTGTGCACTTAAGCTACAGTATTGTGCATAAAGTTTGTTGTTACATGAACTAATTTATATGCGTTAACTATTTTAATAATTTCATTCACTGTTGTTAATAAGTGTTTGGGAGAAGTGCAGATCTTTCAGAAAAAATGCAAATGAGTAATAATTGATAAGCTCGAAATGAACACAGATCGAAATGTTTCAAAAACCAACAGTGGAATAGTGGACGAAATATTTTTAATGTAGCTATCTAATCGTATATCCCCTTTAAGTTATATTGCGGATTATGACGGTATCGTATCGAATTACAGTCGAACAAAAAGCCGACAACTTTAAGTTAACACAATATCTATTACGTCAAGTATACCTACTGTTTTTGAAGGAGTTTTTAACTATTTTCAAATACTTTAAAATTTCAAGTATACGTCTCATATTTTAGTTTTAATTTTATAAAATACACAATCTTCCTTAAAAAAATATTGTTCGTTACCAAAAATTGTTTCAAATAATGCTACATTTTTTTCAAGATTTGACTTTAATGTTGCTTATTACCAAGGTGAGATGTCAGATTTAGGTACACATCAACAGTTCGCTCGATTTTTCAAATGAAATCTGTATTCTCTTAAAGTAACGCATTTTGTGTTTGGTCCATCGCTCGTCTTTACAGATATAAGAAATTCCAAAATACCGTAACTTAATAACGTCTAACAATTTTCTAATTTTAATTTTCCATCTAAAATATTTACCACGGCGTTTTAAACGCATATATAATTATAGCATATTTTTTGTGTTCCATCTCATCTCTTAGCTTATGTTCAGAACTATGTAAGTGAATAAAAAAAAAGTTTTGTAGAAGCGGATGTCTGGTATAGAAGATTTATCTTTTATTTTGAAATGAATGCGTTTTAACGCAGAAACAGAAACGCTTACAAGCATCATAAAATATATTTTAATATCTTTGTTATTTTATTTACGTAATTCAAAAATTAAAATGCAACAGAATGCTACGGCAATTTTAATTACTATGACTATCAAAAGGAGTTTGATAAAAAATGGTGTGTAATGTTAGTTTACAGGGCCGTATAGATCCTTTTTCACACAAAAAAACAACATCACGAATTCGGAACGTAAATACGAGAGAAATATCAGTTTTTTAGGAGATTTGACTTGTAGTCTCTAGAGTCGAATTTTTAACGATTTCGTGTCAATACGTTTACGTGTCAGTATGTGCAACCTTAAGTGTAAACGTAAACGCAGCATTTGACTTCTCGGACGTGTTTAGATATGTTTAACGTAAACTTGCGTATTTCTACTTATCCTGTAGGTATACCTAAGTTTTATTGAGCCGAGTTCGACACTATTATCAAGACTTCGCTGTCTGTCCGCCTGTCTGTCTGTCCGTCTTTCATCAGGCTGTATCTCATGAGCTGTGATGGTAAGACTGTTGAAATTTTGACAGATGATGTATTTATGTTGCCGCCATAACAGCAAATATACTAAAAACAGAATAATAAATATTTAAAAAACACCTTTTTTGCTCCTTTCTGTTCGGTATTGATATGGCATCAGATAGATGGCGCCTTGGCTGCACTTGGCCGGGTTTTTGTATTTGTCCTCAGACCTTCTTCTTCGCAGTCCCAAGAACTGGTTCTGCTCCAACATATGTCGTTCCTAAACCTCTTTTCGCGAGTTCATAAGCTTGTTCATGTCCAGAAATATCGTTATGTCCCGGTACACTCACTAATCTTACTTTATATACTTGTTCCATTTTAATTTTTTAGTAAAAAGTACTGTATATTTTGGAATACAATAATATTGGTTCCTAAAACTGAATTTTTTTATTCATTTTATTGCCATAGTGGTCGTCAATCTCCAGCAGTCTGTCAGACTCCACCTCAGTGGCTACGGCTCGTAATCTAGGTTGAGCCCTGTACAGTCAGAAATGTGAAAACAATTCAATCACGCCTAATAGGAGTAATTTTCCAAAATTTAATAGTATGACTTTTATTTTCAAAATTTATTTGTATTTTAAACAGATAATAATTGTAAAAAATAAAGCAAAAGGAAATATTTATATTCTTATTATATCATCTATTCTCGTGTTCTTAAAGGTGATTAATTATTGGTAGTTACTCGTTCCGGAGACACCTTTATTCGCCAGAAATATAATAGTAAAACAAATGACGAAGTGTTAAGACATTCATCTTAATTTTATACTATAATTATAGACCAGTCGGCAAAAAACGGCAACAGAATACTCAGTACAATTAAATAATGATTTTATAATATATCTAAAGACTCATGTTTTTAATATTTTTCGCACTTTATATCTAAACGTAACACACATTACAACTTTTTTTCAAGTTTAGATACCTCAAACAGCAACGCCTTAGGGATTTATGCAGGGTGTTTTAAAAAATGCGTGCCCGCTGCTAGAATAAGTAGATCACAGAAAAATGAGTGGGGTATGTTCAGAAAACAAATTTCGTAGCGGCATATGTATTAAAAATAATTTTTAAAACACATTTAACAATATTGTAATATTTTTATTATTTATTTGAACTGTTTTTACCGCGGGATAAAATTATACGCTCACTATGGCTAATTACTATTGATTTATTGAAGAAACACTTACACACTATAATAAACTTAATTTATATACACACCACTTAATGTCAACTAATTTATTTACACTCGGTATAATAATTGTCCTAATTTATCTTCAACACTATTTATATTCACTATCTGTTCACTCACTGTATACTGAAACTGTTTACCGGTTCACTGTATACTGAACAACTCCCCGACTCACTCAAAAACCCGCGTATATATAGTCCTTCGTAACTCCAGAACTTTCTTGAATATACCACCTCTGCGTATACTCTATAATTCGAAAACATTCGTTAATAAACCATTGTATGGTACGCTTCGAGAACAGTCTGAATATTACCTGCGAAAGAACCTTTCTAGAAAGATCGCATTCCTAGTTTGCGACAGGAGCGGCTTCTGAATCAGTGAGTTCGTAACAATATTATGTCGAAATTACTTGCAATATTTCAATGGAATTTTGTATTAATATGTCTTTTAAGCTGATCCCGTCCCATGAGTTTGCTTTGAATCTCTTAAAGGTGCTAGTTACCCGGTTGTTAGCGAGAAGTTGACCTAAAAAAGGTTATGTTAAAAACTACTCGGTACCAACCTTGTAACTAGTATCACAACAATTTCATGGGTTGTGTTAGCTTCAAAAACATTTTCATACAAAATTCCATTACATAAATGCGTTGTTTGCTAAGACCATAGTTATTCTCTCATCGTTTCTGAATGCGGTTGGAACAGACCTATTATGTCGTAACGAAAATTTTTTACCTAAGCAAACTCCACTATTTCAGTACTCTACTTATTCTAGCAACGGGCAACATTTTTGGAAACACCTTGTACCTAGAGCATATTTTTGACCACCCGAAAAAATTAATTATTAGTATATTGGGAAGTACGCCAAGGGATTGTTGATGCTAGAAAATTTCTAGATCATAGAAGTATTCAACGTGACGATAACTAGTAATTAATTTCGAATTTCGAAGAAAGGTAGTTGAATTTGTAATTTATATATTATGTTTCCTTCATAATTTTGCTTTTTATATGGAAGGGAAGAAAATTAAGTAGTTAAAATATATATTTGACTATACGATAGGTTTTATAAAGTTGTAGCAAGAAAATGTGAAGTAAGGAATTTATTGGATTGTTCAGTGTTTTGTGTAATTTCAGGAGCATAATTTTATAACGCAATCTAAAGTTAAAATCTCAATTGCTTGGAAACAGATACTGATTGTACTTTTTACGTAGGTAGATGCATTTTAATAAAAAAACATCGAAATTATTCCATAAACAAAAAAGAAATCTGAATTTTTGAATTTGTAGGATCGCTTGTAGGATCATTTAGAACCGAATATTATAACGAATGTACAACACGAAATGATAGTTCATTGAGTATATTGAAAATATCAAGAAATCGTAGTTAAACTGAATACGATTTGTTACAAAATTTTCTTGATCTTTGAAATGTACAAAACTAGATAAACATAAGTATGCAAATATTTGGTAATTTACATCAAATTATCGGTTCATATATCGTAAAATTTAGACTAAAAAGTCGTATACACAATAAGAATTATTCGTAGGTATACCTAACAAGGAGGGAAAGTGCTAATTTTTTTACCGAGGATGGATCATTCAAGGGAGGAAAAGGCACCTTATGTTATACATATGATTTTTCTGCCTCCGTCAAATAAAAGTCATGTTTATAAATAATTTCTTTATGAAACTAACAAACAAAGAAATAAAACTAAGAGTGGGTTCAGTAAAACGTATAGGCACGTTATTTTCATTCTTGCATCCTATACATATTTTTAATTTACGGTAGAGTTTTTATTTATACAATGTTAATACTAATGTTAAACGTGCAACTTTGAGCAGTGGTTATTTGGTTATTATCGTGATATTTTCAGTAGTAATACCCCTAGGGTCTTGATAATACCGAGATAATTTTGTCATAGAGAATGCTGAAAGCGTGTTGCTTGATAATAGCCCAAGGCCGCAGGCCGAGGGCTTTTATCTTTGAGCAACACGCTTGAAGGATTCTCTACGACAAAATTTTGAGTATTTATCAAGACCCGAGGAGTATTCGATAAGATAATTTTTTACTTTGTAGATATCAAAAAATTTATTGTCAATCTGACGCTTAATACTTTTCAATACAAACTTTATTAGTTTTAATCAAAAATTATTCATTTTTATTTAAAACTACTGTTGTGAAAAGTACAATTGGTAAATTAATTGAATCGTTAGATGCAATACCAAATCTTTCCGACATTTTTAATCCAGTTGTCAGTTTGACGTTTAATTAATTTTTAATAAAACATAAACACCAAACTGAAAACACCACATGTAGGGTATTATCGCTGTAATACAGCGGTGATTGGATGAAATTTGACACATGACTTGAAATTAAGTAATTTGATTGGTTACTATATTCATTAAAAAATTATCAAAGGTAATACCACGAGAGCTTTAAATTGTATCGATAATTTTTTCTTTTCCACGAAAACTTGTTTATTTGGCAAAAATATGGAAACAAACCGATTGATAAAATCACGAGTCCGTCAGGACGAGGGATTTTATCTAAATTCGGTTTGTTTGAATGTTTTTGCCCCAAAATAAACAAGTTTGAGTGATGAAAATAGAAAATTATGTGATAAAATTTGAAGAGCGAGTTTTATTTGGGAAGATTATTTTTTTCAACGATTTAAAATGTATTTAAATGTATTACATGTTCAACATTCTCTTGGGTGATGGCACTGAATCGGTTTGTGTTCATTTTTCAATAAACTTCGAAGCACTTTTAGTTGTCAATAATGACAAATGTAAAGTAAAATTTTGACGTTTCAATGTAAACAAGGTTTTATCGATGAGGAAGCAGAATTATCAGTATAATACCGAATGATTGGCTAGAATAATGTATTGCTACTGGTTAAAACCACCAAAATGTCAGATTTTGACAAGTGAAAAAAATAATCATTAACAACATTATTATCCAACTGGTATCCCCCGGAAGTACTCGTACTTGTCTGATTACTATCAATTTCATTAACCTCAGTAACTCCCATAATCAAAATTTTTCACTTTTTTGCAAGATATTGCTGCCCTTTCGGCGATATTCGTATACTTCCCTAGGGAGGAAAAGCGTAACTTTGCTCCTTACAATGAGGCCAGGATATAAATAGTTTGGATAAAGGTACTTTTTTTTAACCCGTGTATCGGATTTCGAATCTATTGAGTCCCTATGAAAATTTTTTCATAGCTGAAATCGGGCTAAGATTAAAGTATTGATCAATTTATTTTGGATTATTCAATTTCTTTATACCAGCGCTTCCGCCAAAATTTGAATCTTCTATTAGGTGCATCATTTTCAAAAATAACGAGAACAATCAAAATGTTCATCATAATCAACTTTCCTTGTAAATTGAATATAATTTTTTTTATTGGTAAACCATTTTACATATTTAAAGCACGCCTCAGCGTGTTTAAATCGAACTTTAAAACACGCGCCTTTTTTTAAGTTACCATGGCAACATCAACAACTCGAGAAACGAAGTCTAAATGACAATTATTAATCTGACAGGAATACTTTGTAACGTCAAAACCTTCATTCGAACAATATTTAACAATTTCAATTTTATAAATAAAAATGTAAAGTACCTACATTTGTATATTGTTTGAGATATTAACATTTCGATTTTTCAAATCGGAGGAAATTGTATTTAAATTAATACTATTAACATTCTCAGGAATCAATGAGGTTGAACTTCCATCAAAATGCAAATTAGTTGACGTTTTCCTCATTTCCATGACAACGCAATTCAACCAATTTACATTATTAGTTCTTATTTCCATTTCTTGTTGTTGTAGTAGTAATAGATACCAGTATTTATAATTTCAAAGTGCACCAATAAAAAAATAGCGTAAAGTATTCGTGGATAACTGGTCTCTAAAACACTTGCTCTATTTCGAGCACTCCGGCTTCGCCGTCGTGCTTGAAAAATCGCGCGTGTTTTAAAAACCTTAATATCCACTTATACTTTAATATACTATTTTATGAAGAAAGTTTTTATATTCTTATATATTTCTAGTATTATTGTAATAAAAAAAAATACGTTCTATTATTTATTTTGAGAAGCTATGTACCTAATGGAAAATAAAGAAAAAATATTTTCGTGCAACCGGACGCAAAGAAGCATTTTGCAGCCGCAACAGAGGCCGCAAAATGATATTTTGCGGCCGTTACCCAGAGTGACGGCCGACAAAAATTTTTACGGCCGTTCCCATAGTGACTGCCGGCAAACTGAACGCCACTACAGCATTTGACATTTCTGAAATATGACAATAACAATGTATTTCGAACCAAAAACTAACTGTCTTTTCTAAAGAGACATAATGTTTATTGAAATTATGTAATTTTCACGGTTGCACGAAAAATATTGTGTATACTATGGCCGCGAAATGTTTTCGCGACCTCGAGATTATCTTGCCTCGGCCGGAGCGGCCTCGGCGATAATCTCTCTCTCGGAACGCGAAAAAGCATTTTGCGGCCTTAGTATACAAATAACTATAATATAATTCAAGACAATCTGATCAGCTTCGGACGAAATCATTTTCTATTGTTATTCGACGAACTGGACTAATTCAGCTCCGTCGAGAAATTTTACGAAAAAAAAATAAAATTACGCTCAGTAATATTTTGCACTAGTTGCCAGAAATACTGTCTGGGAATTGTAGTCGAGCAAATGAAATAAAATAAAGAAACTGTTTGTTCTAATTGCGTTCAAAAATAGATTTCTATTTCCAAGAAAATGCAATCGCCTCATACTTTACTTTTAAGTGTTTGTATCAAATCGGCAAACGCAACCAACAATTACATTTTGTTCGTATACAGGGACAACTTTAACAAAATTAGTCTACTGTCAAAACGAGACTTTACTTCTATCACCCAAACAATGTTAAGAGGGAAACTTAATTTTGTATAAATCGATTTATTGAAAATGCAACCTTTATCATATTTGTATAGCCTTTGCCAGATGTGGCTAACCAATAAAAAATATAACATGGGAATTGTTCTTACAAAAATATAATGTGGCACGTGCAAAGTTTGTGGCGCCAAAAGTTGCACAGCTTATGGATTCGAAAAATGTTGATTTTCGATAGAGAAACGTCCAACATATTAATATCAATATGCAAAATCGTCATGTCATTCCAACAGTATAGATTGAAATTTTTTTTGCAGAAATTATGAAAAAATATTATCTCTTGTTGAATTTTTGCAAAAGAGAATAATAAATTTTAATAAAAACATATGTTTTTGTTATTTTTTATTGTCAATTTTTTCGACTCCTGTGTATAAACGCTAAAAAATATTTTGATCATTATTCACAGTTAATCTAACAAATTTTTATTTTTAAATATTCCCTACGGTTTGTTTAACAAACGTCGAAAATTAAGCCACGATTTAATGGAATTTTAATTGATGTTACTTCACCATCATATTATGTAAATCATTTTTTTCTTCTTTGATTAAATTCAGCTGAAAGAGCCATGAGAAGTAATTTATATACAAATTTCCGGACTCATTTTTTGAAATATACAGTTCACAATTATATTGATGCTTCAAAATTACTTTTTGACAAACCAAAATAATATATTTATATTAAAATATTATATAATTTCATACCATTACGGTAAACTTGTAAGAATACAGTGGTGTGGCAGAAAATGAGAATTTATTTGCTACAAGATAACTTTGTAGTATACAGAATACATCAACGTAGTACAATCATGTAATAAGAAAATCTGGGTTTATAAAGCTTTTCAGTTACCAAAATATTTCAATTTGCTATAAATGTGACTCAATCATAAGGTCTACCGAAAAACTACTCAATCTTATCTGTTAGTAACAAGCATTTGACGAGTTTGATGTTTTTGTTTCAAACATAAAGCTTAAGAATCGAATTGAAGACTTGACGTAGCATGTACCTATCATAAGCAGTAATTGTTTCAGTCAATTGTTCAAATCAATTTTCAGTATAGTTCTTTTCACGATCTGAGAAACTGACTTGACTTATAGGCTTGAGATGCAATAAAACCATAAACCTTTTCGGATTTACCGTGCAGAGCCTGATGAAAAAGAAAAAATTTATAATGAAAATTACCTGAAAGTCTGATAGAGTTATGTAATAATTTATTATTCGTTAACAAAATAAATACAACCCTGTCACGGCTAATACTTTTATGGCTTTATTTCATATCATTATCCTATATCAGGTCAGGTCAGTTTCTGATGTCGTGAAAAGAACTATACACGTGAAAATTATACTACCCACCTCGTATATTAAAAACATTGAATAAAAAAACTATTACGACCACTTTTGATCATTTTTTTCTACTAAAATTTCCACGTTTCGATCTTTTCACGACAATAAATTACTTCAAAATATTATATTTCCTGCTTCATTTCATATTCTATCAATACCAATTTGATTTATCAGTTTTGAATAAAATTAAAATTAAGCAAAATTTCACTTTTTTCAAGAAAAAATCTATTTAAGTTGCAGAAAATAGGTTTGCAGTGCTATACTATGTAAGACATTTACAATGACAGTTTGAAGGTAAAAAGAAGCGTCCGAAATCAAGATGAGTTTGGATGATATAAATACGTGCTTTATAGCAAAACGCAGTGGTGTAGGATGTTGATTAAAATGAGTAAACTTTTTTAATCATGAATTTTTTTGAACTGGGAAGATTCCTACGTAATTTGAAAAATACGATTTTCTTGAATACCCAACGTCGAATAACAAAATAGTGACTGATTAATGCCCTTCTTAATGTTCCCATTTGGGATACACCCGATTTTAAAGATAGATAAAAAGTTGAGAATTATTCCCAAATCGAAAAGCAGAGGCGTAGTATATTAATAAAATAAGAAAAAACGTTCAAGAAACCATTAAAACGATAGATGCTAAAAATCTCGAAACCTCAATTTATAGGATAAATGATGTTTGTTTGATTACACTCCTTAAAAAATGTACAACTGGCAGGGTAGATGTGAACTCGACCGCTTAAGGATGCTCAAATTTTCTCAATTAAAAAATGCCCCAAAATACGGTGTGTACCTAATCTCGGCCGATCGTAAAACTGATGATACTAATGCTGTCAAAGATTCCTTAAAATCTAAAAATTAATGAAAAATATACCTATTTTATTCCAAGACAAAAATGGTAAAACACCTTTCAATAAAAAATTAATTATTATCTGTGAGGGCAGGGAACATTACACGTTAACAAACCAATACTTATAAATTAGTTTAAATTCTCTCAGTGCTTGTGCTTTTTTCGTTTAAAAAATCTCAAAATCTGTTTGCGTAACTTTATAAATAGCGCTACCCTGTATAGTTATAAAAAGACGGAAGCGCAAAATCCAATTTAATAAAGTGATATGTGCAGTTGTTAATTAACGGAAAAATCTCTCGAACAAACGTACCAACAAGCAACAGCAGAATAGATAAATCTATTTTAAACCGCGAAAAGACCCGTTTGAATTTTTGATCAAATAGAATTTCTCAAGTGTGTTGTGTCGGCAGCCAAAAATTTAACATTTCGAAAAAAAAAAATTTCCCCTTTTAACTTGGCTCAATACTCGGGATATTACTGGCTGTAATTAGATTTTAAATGTTGGAATACAAAAACAAATCGATGATATCGGTTTGCGGACGACGAATAAAATTAAAATTATCGGGAAAAGGTTAGTTGTACGCAGGACCGGAATCGGATTATTTAAATGCCTGCTAGACATAGTCGAACTATAAAGATGATTATTTTATTATTGTTTAGTTTCATTAAAAAGAGTTTGTAGCTGAATCGAGTTGATTAAAATCGAAAATTGAGAGTTTAAATCGTTGGGTGTTTTTTTCTTTTGTATCTTTCTTCAAAATGACCTTAAAAAAATAATCCAAACTTTTGGTATTTAGAGTTTATTTTAAAGTAAATATTTATTTGTAAATAAAACTCAATTTTAACTATAACTCTCAAAATCGGGATTTCCCTTGAATACACTGCAGTAAATCGAACAAATTTCCAAAAATATTTATTTTTTCTAAAATGTAAATCTCCAATAATACTGCTATAATCTTTTTTTAATTCTTTTCTCAGTCTTCTTGTATTCAGTGTTCTTTCAAAAAATGCAATCTAACCACGTTAGAATTATTTATATACTTTCGATAGAAGTCTGATTTATCGACATGTCATTTGTCATTGTATTGACATAAATTAGTGAAGAAACGGTAAAGTTTCAAACGCTCGTAAACTTAACAAACTAAAAACCTAAGACTGACATTTCTCATGCCCATTTCTCGAGAATCGATTGGTAGAATTGTCTCAAAATTCGTCCAATTTTATCCAGCTAGCCGACAAATTTATTTTGGACAATTTCTCTATTATGGATTCGTAAGATTTTCTCAAAATGTGTTCAATTGTAGCAAAAAATCTAAGCTAAAATAGCTCATGTTCTTAGCTTTCATGATATATGCTTTTTTTCAAAAATAACCATACCGTAATTCAATTGAAACTGATCAAAAATTCACTTATAATTACTTTATATTAATTCATAATCAAGCGGTCTTCTTCTAAATATGCTTCTATCAATATTCTAATAAAAATTATGATTCAACCATAAAAAACATCATTAGAATTACATGCGGGACCAAACTAAGAAATTAAATTAATCTCAAAACTACATGGTTAGTTAAAATTCAGATTTGTTTCCATATACACCGAATATGACGTAACTCATTACTAATATTCCGAAATGACGAGCAGTCCAGATGTTTATTTAAGCATCGAAAGGGTCAAAAACCAAATACGATCCAAATTTTAAACGAATATCAACCTTATATTGAATGAAGAAAAAGTTTAAAAGGGTCCGAGAGAAAGAAAATAAAGAGTAAGAGGAAGAGAGAGGGAGCGGGTAGCACACTATTTGTACAAGTGTGTATGTGGCGTATGATTTAAAATAGGTCTTTTAGAAATTAAAATCTCCGAATCTCATTCGGGACCACGTAGACATCCATCACTGGTGAAAATCATTGACCTCTCTACTAAATAGGAAGAAGCTTTTATTAAAAAAGAAAAAAAGTTTGTAGATTTGAATGGCTTTATAAAAAATAGTTTTAAAATTCATATAATGTACAGCGTGTGATGATAATAATTAGGTAGTTCAAAATTTATTGTTTTCTTTTTAGAAAAACTTAATTGTATTCTAAAAATACTCTTCAATTTTAAATTCGAAGCTAAATAACTTCAATTTATCTATCGATTGAAACAGTCCCATTCCTTAATTAGTCTGAAAGGCAGTGACGTCGTATAAATAGTTTCCTTTTATATTATTAAGAAAACCTTCATTATTTGTTTGCTTAAATATTTTAAAATTATACATAGAGGGGCTAGAGGGGTCAAGATGAAAATCACTTGAAATGATTATAATAACAATATATGTAACTAAGTTGGAATTGGAATGCTGCAATCGTTGGCGATACTTGACACTGAACACTGTTTACAGAACCACTAAAATATCACTAACACTTTACACTAACTTACGTGCGTTTCGATAACCAAGTAATCTTCTTCAGAGACTGAAGGTAACCGCGCGTAAGATAAGTGTTACTGTAGGTGTAGTGATAGTGGTAGTGTAGTGGTCAGTTCTCAAAAGGAATGTATATTTCCAACATTAGAAATGAAATATATTTGTAGTTTTCTCTAGTTTCAAGGCCTTTCTATTCTGTGCTCGGCTTAATTTATCTCCCATAATTTTCCAATCATCTCTACTCTCCAGCATATTATTTACCATATTTCTAGTTTCGGTTTTGAGATAATATTATGGCGCTGAATATACGAAAGAACACGTACCTATGTAAAAAAAATCGATTTTTTTTCTTAAAAATAAAAGTCATGATCACTGAAAGAGTCGTAAATTTTGTTTTCGTATGTAGGATAAAGTAAATAAATGAATAATAGTATATTCTTCAACGAGTGCAGAATGATGGCTATTATTCACGCCATTCATTCATAGCCATTCTACACAAGTAAAAGACTAAACTTTCTCCACTTCCAGTGAGGATCAAACCTCGATCGTCCGCGCCATAGACAACCACCATTTCTTCCACTAGGATATAGAGCATATTTATGAAAATGTAAAGAGCAAATATATATACCTAACTCATAATTTTAAACGGAATCCTTACATTTATGAATGAAATTAATTCCGGGGGGTGTACATATTCACTATCGCTACTGTTGTCCATTTTTTTCTCTTATAATACATAAAATTATGATCATTTAATTATTTTGACGTTTCAAACGACGCGCTGTCAGAAGCGATTTACGTTCTTAGGTATTTGACGTTTTAAAGAGACGATTTGATTTATTCATTTTAATTCATTTTAGCGTGAATTCTGAATAATAGAATGTGATTGGCTAACGAGAGTGAATACTTTTTATTATTCACTGCATCATTATGCAGCTAAATATGTAAAAATAATTTGTGCGTTATTATTTAGTCGTGGAGAAATAATTTTAGGTGTTTTCTGCTACAAGCCAGGTAAAAATAACATTTGAGTACCTACTGCTGATATTTCCGATGAACTAAGCTATTACTTTCTAATACGAAAGTGTTAAACTAAGAGCGGCCAGACTATATCAAACATCCTAAAGATGTGAGAGAATTGTTTTTATAGTTGAAATGTATAAAAATGGATATTTTCGAAGGTAGATTCGTCTACGCTTATGTAAATATAGATCTTCATAAATAATAAAGTAAAAACAGTTGAATAATAACGTAAGTGCTCGAGTTTATGAAATTTTATGAATAATAAAAAGAAGTCTAAATTGGTTAAATTGGTGTTCAATTGTCGTGAGAGTACGGGTCGGCTATGATTTTATTGGATTCAATTTGTAGTGATTATCTTCAACAACATGCATGGAAAAAAAACAGAGGGAGACAGAACACACCACTTGACTGGTTGTACGTATAAATAAATATATGTAGTCGAGCGTTTAGATTTAATATTTCCTTTTTTAGACGCAACCGTTAGCAATGTTTATACATCAAAATCAATTTAGAAAAGTACACTGTTGAAATTACCAAAACACTTTACAATTTACTCTATTTATGGGCATTTCCTTTGGTTATTTTTATAGAATAATTGTTTTTACGACAATTAAATACGATTATATAGGGTGTCCTAATACATATCGATGGTTTCTCATAGTTTTACTCATAGTCTGAGTGTGAGAAGAAAGTGGTGTTTTTTCTTATAATTTCGCAAAACTGTTTGTAATTTATCAGAAACAATCCCTTCTCTACATTCTCGTTCAGGAATAATCTTGATGTCTGTTATAAAAAAAGATATACCTACAAGTTTAAAGTTAACGAATTTTTAATAACATTTCAAGCAAGTAGAATCATCAAAATCCATCCATTGATTCAGGAAAAAAAAGTACTTCAAAATTGAGGCATAATTAAGGTGGTGCGATAATTTTGAAGGGTAGTGTATATACTCCGTACACTAACTTTAGTGTACGTATTAAGAAATTTTCACATTTTGCAGTTGGAACTGCCACGTATATCGTCAACTAATGAACAAACAAAATCTGTAGATCTGTCATTAATCTTGCTGTAATGAGTTAAAACGTAATAACAACGGATAAAGGTTCTTAAATATCACACACAGATATTGTTTATAACAAAGTTAATATAAAAAATACATTACTTACATACGCCGTCTTCTCTTGGAACTCTTCAAACAACTTCCTTATGATCCGCTTTCAACTATTTATACCAAATTTATTTATCTCGTGATGTACCTACTATTTTGGTCGTTTCGTAGATGGATTCTAAAACTATATGATGACTAAAAAATGTTTCTTCATTTTTTACAGCAATGATGGCACAATCTTTGGCACCAACAGCACCTAGAGAACCTCTATCTTCCAACCAATTGTTGAACAAATCTTCCAGTCAAGTAGATTACTCTAAATACGTTAAAAAATTCTCGTCCTCATTAGAATGCGGTAGTACATACTGCAAAGATTTGAATTACAGGTAAGCATCAAATATTCATTCAGTAATTGACGCTGTTACAAGATCAATTGTAGGTCTTAAAAAGTCTTAAAAATAAACTAAAAATCTTCACTAATACTTGGACTTCTATTTAAAAATGTTATTATTCCTTATTTTTAGAGAACATTTCCATTGTTTGGATTGCAACTCACGGGTATTCATTAAAAAAGAAGAAATGATACGTCATTTTAAATGGCATAAAAAACGCGACGAATCTCTACAACATGGTTTTATGAGATATAGTCCATTGGATGATTGTGGAGACAAATTTGCTAATTGTACTCACAATAAGAAACAAACACACTATCATTGTATTAAGGAAGGTTGCGATAAGGTTGGTTTCTCTCAGACTGTCAAAAAAATGTACTTTTTATTTATACCCAAATTTCATCAGGATCGACATTATTTCATAAGGTCAAAAAATATTAAATTAAGAAAATAGATTCCAAAAAACAAAAAAATCCAATCTAATCCTCTTCGTGAGGTAAAAAGTACGTGTCACAAGCGCTCATATTAATGTCAGTCTTAAAACTCGTTTTTTTACGTTTTCAGTTTTAATCACTATTTTAATCAATGAAATTTGAAGTGAATAATACTTCATTGCTCAGTTAAATTCTGAGGTCACAAAACGTTCATGCAAGTACTTTTGTGGCTTATATTAGTACGGGCGCTTATGTCTCGTTTTAGAGTATAAAAAATGTTTATTACAAATAATCAATTACTGTCTGATATTTTAGGTATACATATCAACATCGGACGTACAGATGCACGCTAATTATCATCGCAAAGACTCGGCAATTATACAGGAGGGCTTCCAAAGATACAGAGCCACCGAAGAGTGCGGTGCGAGCTACTGCGCATTTTTCGGTCAAAGAACTACACATTTCCATTGCAGAAGAAGCGGCTGTAGATTCACTTTCAAAAATAAAAGTGATATGGGTAGGTATCAACTTTTTCTATACACTATTTCCACTTTAAACTTAGTAATTGTATCATTATTCAACGACCGAATAATTATGGCTATTAGTCAGGAGGATGAAGTTGAAGTGTAAGAATATTTTTTCTTGGATGTTTGCGACAAATTTTTTTTGCCGTGGCCTTTGCTGAAGTATCGGGATGCTTATAGTTAGTGATAAGCAACATTGGTCTTTATAACCATAATGATCTTTGAAAGTAAAAAAAATAAGTAACGGGTGAAATGAACAAGACCAAGACTTTGTACGCAAGATCAAGACCAAGACCGGACGATTTGAACTAGACCAAGACCGAAAGCAGGACCAAGATTATCCGAATCTTGATCTTGCTTTGCTCATCACTACAAAATCATTGTTCATTTTTGTTGACGATTAATAATAAAACAAGACCGCATAATTGACCCTATTGATTGGATGACAAAGTAGTTGAGTAATGTCATTTGTTTTATTTTCATCCATTGGTTGACAATAATTGAATAATAAAAAAACTCACTGTATATATGAGTAACTACTTGCCTTACATGAATCAACAGGAAGTGGATGTATTACCTATACACATATTATTAAATAGTTATAGGAAAAATCAGTTCTAACTAGTATTTTTTGTTTTAGAAAAACATAAGTCGTACCACATAAAAGACGAGCAACTGTCCAGGGACGGCTTCAAGAAATTCATGAAAAACGAGATGTGCCCTTTCGATAATTGTCGTTTTTCGAAAGTGTGCAACCACATACACTGCATCCGGCCGCAGTGCAGCTACGTACTACACAGTTCTGGTCAGTTATTCTCCCACAAACGTAAACACGAAAGAAAAGACTCGGAACTAGCTTACAGAAAATACAAACTAGCACAGAGTATGTTAAAGACATTAACAGACGGAAATGTACAGCCACCTTTGAATTTTACCAGAGACTACGAAGCTCAAATCGACAACTTGAACTTGTCCCTTTACAACCAATCCTCGGGAGGCATGTCCAACACCGAGAGTTTGAGCGAGCGGAATTCCCCAGTCAGCTACGGAGAATCGGAATCGATCTCAGCTATAGATTTGAGCGCAAACGAATCAAATTTCGCCCAAGAAGACACGGTGTCTTTTAACAGCGACGATTTTTGGCGGAAGTATTGCCAATTTATCCCGGAAAATCAGTGTCCAAACGACAAATGTGAGTTTATGTATACCGATCATTTTCATTGTTTCGTTGAGAACTGCGAAATGTCGTTCAGTTCTAAAGAATCCGCCAGAGAGCACGCCAGAAATCACGAACAACAAGAGATGATCACTGATAATTATTTCACTACGGTCACAGTACAAAACGGGGGTTGTGAAGATAGTTGCATCTACCAGGACAAAGAAAAACATTACCATTGCAATTGGGATAATTGCAGGGAGGTTATTTTACCGGTAGATAAGCCGTTTAGGCGATTAGAACATTACAAAATGCACGAATATTCCAAGAAACTTAGCTTAACAAAAGATCCTCTAACTATGACGCATCTGTCTAGCAGCATCGACGGGATGTTCTGTAGAAAAAGAGGACGTCCGCCAAAAAATAGAGTTATTGAAGTTTGGAATGATTATGTAAGTATAGATTATAATATATTTCGTTTTAAAGTAAAAAAATGACTGTGCCAATTAAAAAAATCTATTATTAGATTTTTTTTCAATAATCATTTCAACTTTTTAGAATCCAATGGGTACCCAAAATCTCATGGATAGTCCACAAGCTATTTTTACAAGCTTTAAACTTCCGAAACCCTCGGCGACTCCTTCTAGTAGCAAAGAAGCTGAACATCCCGATTCCAATGATGATAGATCTAGTACACATAGTCCCACGGTAAGATATTTTAACTTAACCTTACCCTCTAGCATCTGTAGTCTGTATCTGGGGTAATAAAATATAAATTTGCAAAGAAAGAACCTCGTAAAACAGAGTGGACAACTTTTTTTGTTCTGTGTACTCATCATAATGAATTTTTTTAAGAAAAAGTTTTATTAGAAATGTCTATTTCCAAAAATGTGTTCCTAGTTAAACTCATTATAGTTTATCTAGTCGGTATTGAAATAAAAATAAAACGCAAAGTACCTTTTTTCTATTGCATACAAACTTTGGATAAACTATACTTTTGTAGAAAAGAAGGCCGTTTAATGGATCTTCATGTTTTGATTGAAAATTTACATTTAATAATTCTAGATTGTGAGTAAACAGACTATATTTAAAAGATTGAAGTCTAAATTTCATCCTATATGCAATAAAAACAATTTTAAAAGTGAAGTTTTGATTTTTTTAGCTTCAAGATTATTCTCTCCAAGGTTTTGACGTTTTCAATGAAAATACGAAATGTCCCGACAATTTATGTCCCTACTTAGGCTCAACCCACTTCCATTGTGTCCAAAATAGGTGTCTTTACGTAACCGACAAAGAAGATACTCTTATTTTACACGCAAAAGATTTCCACGACAACGTAGACATACTGGATGGATTTGAATTTTACGACAGAAATATAGATTGCCGGTAAAAATATTTATAATTTAACTTTATTTAAAGTGAAAACGAAGAAAAATGTTGAATATCCAGAGGGTCCCTCATTAAAAATCATAATTTTCAGGCTCATGAATTGTCCCAGCAACAAAATTAACAGACATTTTCATTGCACGAGGCCAAATTGTAATTATTCCTTTGTGCAATATTCGACAATGGCTATCCATAACCAAAAGCATGCCGAAGAACTGGCTCAAACAACCCAAAATAGTTTGAGCCACGTAAAACCCGAAATTAGAGTCAAAAGCGAGGCGCAATTAACCGAACACAAGCCGGAGATAACCGATGGACACTTTAAAGCGATGAATTTGAGTCAAGGCGGAGATAGCAGCAAAGTTTCAGGTAAGTTTTTGAATATTTTAAATTAAGTTGTAAATATCTCTGGAGGTAGTTTGAAATGGTTAGGTAGATTTTTTTAAACTATTAATTAGGAAAAAGTACAAAAACTATTAAGGGAATAGATATTTACGTAATTAGTTATGAAAAGAGCGATATTGTTCAACAAGCGTAATATTTGCCAAAACGAGCGCTAGCGAGTTCTGCAAATTACGCATGTTGAACAATGTCGCTCTCTTCATATCGTGTTTACGTACAACGTTTTATCTAATTCCGCGCTTTCATAATATTCAATAAAATCTTCAATTACAATGATTATATTGAAGTGGAATCAAATGGTGTTAGAAGTATTGTTACTATGATGTATTAACCCAGAAAATTGACTTACTTTAAATAACTGTGTCCTGAATAATGTTTTCAATGTTTATAAATCTCAAAATAATATTAAATTAAAATAATGGGTTAATTGTACAGTTTAAATAATGAGGTCAGTTTTGACAGTTCCTACCTAATTAATAAATTATTCTTTGAAACTCATGTGGTATCTCTATGTTGAAACATAAACAGTTACTTAAAGTTTTTACATAACTACTTTTCATAACTGATATATGAAGGTTATGAAAAATGTGACGTTACCTAACGTCAAGGAGTGACGTAAAGTGTCACATTTGATAGCGGAATTAGATAAAATATAATTTAAGGTCCTAATCATTTACAAAGTAATATATTTTCCTAAATTTTGTTTTAAATTTATTCAATAAGCGCAATAGTTTTTGAATTTTTTTGTTTAGAATTTTTTATTTTTTTAGCTTAGAAGGTAGTTTTTGTAGTAATAGAATATTGACAAATAGAATAGAGTAGCGTAATCAGAGTAAAATATAAACTCTCAACTGTACCAAACAAAAATTTCCAACCATACTTCAGGTATTCTCGCTTGTATATTAATCCTTTTTCAAAATTGTTCGAAAAAAATTACGTTCGCCTATGGATATTACATGCAAATAAACGAGTATTTTTATTTACTTTTTTAACCAAACATCGAAAATCAGTTTTTTTACGTTGAAAGTATCTGGTTACGCTACTGATTTGTTGATTGTAAATATAGTTTCTTTCTCTCTTCTAGTGGTGAAGGCATCAGGGACTTTCTATCCTTTATCTACATTGACAACAGAAATTCAAAAATTGCCAGACTATAAAACTACCGTTTCAGGTACGATAGTACTAACTAACCAAAAAATATAAACTAAAAGATAATGCTAAATAATAAACTAACATCTAAAAAACAGCAGGCTTTTTTTTCAAAGCTTAAAACTGATTGATACGGCAATAATTAAGAATACAATTAGAATCGGCAAACTAAATTATCAATCATGTTACCTCTAAAAGAAGTAATAACTGCTTATGTTTTCTTATGTTGTGCAAAATATCGTGTCGTTTTGTAGTTCTATATTGGCATTCTACAAACAAATACAAAAGCGATCGAATTATTGCCTTGTGTAAAACAGTTAATTTGTTATCTGAAAATCAATTATTCAATTGAAAGTATTTGAAATAACTTATCTTTCTGTTGTGCATACCTTAACAAAAAGGTATAGTTGGACAAAATTTCACCACCACTTGTGTCGGCTTATATAATTTTTTATAAATTACACCAAATATTGTATCCAATATTTTTAAAATTATATCTTTAGCTGCAATAACTATTAAAATTCTAGATCGGTAAAGTTTGGTGAGCTCAATTACCATGTTGACAATTGAATTTACCGCTAGTGAACAGGTGAATTCTTTGAGTTTGGATGCGTGTAAGTCCGTTTCAACAAATACTCTAACTGCTGGTGTTAAATATACAAATATATAAATATTTTTTCTTGAAAAAATAGACATTATAGTCCGCTATTAGAAATGTCAACAACAGTTTCAAGTTTAGGATTTAAATTTAAACAGATAAGGTGTGTCCAATTACGAGCTTTCCGTTTAATATTTTTTTGCGTGATCGATCTTTTTTGTTTATTTACAGCATCGGTTGTCAGGTCGGTAGGTTGTGTTTACTGGTTTCTAAGTCTAGTGATTTACTTACCGTTCAGACGTCGGAAAATTAAAATGGAGTTAGCACTTTCTCTAATTTTTAACCTTGCGTTAAAATTTTAATAAATGGTAGTCAGTTTTTTACCGATCACCCCTGTATACGGTATCATATTCATTTACAAAGGAATGAAAACTCTCATCTAGCTAAGATGTTCCGAGTCTTTATCGCTAGTATAGTCTATATAATGTTCAAGTGACATAAACAAAACTAAAAGAAATAAGTATCTATCGCATATATACGTTATCGCCATATTATTATTTAGCCTTGAGAAAATTAGATAACGCAATTTCTTTGAATAGGAAATCCTGACTTTTTCTTTGAGAAATTTCCTAGCGATATGCGGAAAAGTATCTGCTTTTCACAGGAGTAAAATGCCTTTTCCCCCCCTTGAATGATTACTATAAACTACGCCGTTCGGGAGGAGAAGTGGCACTTTCCTCACTAGTGATACAAATAGCTATTTCTCTACGGAATTATTACCTTTTCTGTCGCATCTAACAATACGCTTATTAGAAATACTGTGCATGATTAATATTTCTTAATAGGTATGGAAATTTGTATTAATATATAAGGTGGACCGAACTTTCATTTATGAGAAAATAAATTTATATACTTATATATTTTTTATTATTTCCAGAATCGTCTCAGCTACACGAAGCAATTCCACAAGCAGCGGGTAGCAACACTCTTTACGGTCCGGAACTCAGCTGTTCCAGACCATTTTGCAAACTGAAACGAAAATACCATTATCACTGTAACGCTTGCAATCAAGCACTTAGCGAACTAGATAAACTACTATCTCATGTAGCTAAGCATAGCAGTGGAGCTCTAAATAGTCAAGAAGAATATCCTCCGCCATCTTTTTCTCCACCATCTCCGCAAACGCCTACAACGTCAACGCCGGCTAAGCCTTCAACAGAAAGCAAAATTACTGTCGCTCCGCTTCAATCATTGCAGAACCCTCCGATTAGTCAACAAAAGGAGGCTCATGAAACTTATTTACCACCAACATTCGAGGCGTACAATCACTTTACAAATTTCCCCGCCAATCTACAATTTGCTCTAATGTCTCAACAACAACAAATGCAAAACCCATTTTTACAACAAAGTCTTTACCAAAACCCCCAATTGATATTCCAGCACGCTCAACTCATGCAAAGTCCTCTTCTTACGCCTCAAACTCCCTATCCCGGCGAAAATTTGACGAGTCCTTTAGCTGCCATGGCGGCTAATCTAAATAAAAGAGCTATGAGTCCTCACGATATATCTCCTGAAGCTAAAAAAGCGAGAATACAGAATTCTATGAGAATTCTTAAAGATGAACCAGTACCCGAAGGATATTTGAGATTTAGATTTAACGAAGATTGTCAGTATCAACATTGTGGATACAGGGAACACCAGACTCACTTCCATTGTCAAAGGCAAGATTGCGGGTACAGTTTTTGCGACAAAACTCGCTTTGTTCAACACACAGCGAGACACGAAAGACTTGATACGCTTATGGGCGGTGATTTCCAACAATATAGAGCAAATGTACCCTGTGGAAGAGTGGATTGCGCTTATACAGCTAATCTAGGTAAGATATGAAACGTACTTCCTGTTGAATTTAATGACATAACCTCAAATTATGTATGGTATGTTATGTTAACACTCAAAACATTTTGTTTTAATAACCAGTTATATGACGCTTGTCTCTTTTTACCTTGACAACAATGAATTCTGTCCTTCAAATATTTTTCTATTAACTTACAGTTGACATTAAGTCAACTTACTATTCACACAAAACATGAACATGACAAAAAAATGTGCTTTGATTGCATGCGATAGGTATATATCTTTGAATCTTTGGCATTTAGGATTATGCTTTGTCGCTTAGTTTGTTTATATAGCTTAGGATGAACTTGAAAAATACCTAATAATCGAATGTTTGTTTTTTTCAGGGGCCACTCAGAATAAGGCTTCTCATTTCCACTGTCTAAAATGCGACTTTGTCTGTACTGATACAAACAAAGTGGTAGCTCATAGACGTCAACACCAAAAACTGGATTCGATTCAGGCAGCTGGCTTCGAAAAATTCACCCCCAGCCAAATTTGTAGGGTACCAAACTGTCAACATAGCGGCAAACAAACTCACTATCACTGTCTTCAATGTCAGTACGCAGTGCTTGGTCTCGCGCAAATGTCTGCGCACAAGTACAGGCATATGGAATGAACATTTGTAAATATTTTATAACTATATTAGTTTTTTGAATGGGATGAGTTTTGTTTTATTTTGGATGTTGGACTGGTGAATTATTCCAGTGGAGTACCTAATATACATATTATTGTAAATAAGTCTGTACAAAAAAAACCAAACGAAATTTTCCATTTTGTAAATTACTTGTAAATACTTGAAAAAAGGGCAATAACTATCGCAGAAAAAAAATATATATTGAAAAACTCTACTTTCAAGAATAAGTGTCAAGAACTGACTGAGTATAACTAAAAGTTGTAAAAAAATATAAACGTATAATACAAATGATGTATTTACTTTTTAAAACAGTATTGAGTAGTTTAACTAGAAAAAAATTATGTTTTTTAAAAATTAATCATTTATTTATATTAATTGTGTAACAGCATGAAAATGGTATCTTACAAAATTGCACAAATTGTGATTTAATCGTGAAAAGTGTTAAAATTTAGTTGGCTTCCTGCTAGAAGGATGATTCTATATATCGCCTGGGCAGTTTATTTGAAAAATATTCAAACGATATTATCTGGTCCACTGAATATAATAAACTTCCTAATATTTCAATTTTATCCAATCTCTCTGATATCCGACCATTGAGCTTCAAATACGATGCGAGTTTTTATAATCACAATTTTAATTATTGCAGCCAGTTTAGGGCAGTGGCACCAAAAATGATCCTGCGAGCCGGATTATTTCATATTTTTTTTCCGGCATACCTAGCATACTTTTGAGGCTTTGATTTGCTTCAAATAATAGAATTCGTGATTATATAAACAGCAATTTCAAATAATACAGCCGCCAGTTTATGACTGACACAAAATATGGTCCTACGAGTAAGATATTTTCATCATTTCTCTTTTTATGGTAATTCTAGAGTAATATCTCAATCATTTGCAATACTTTTAAGATTTCTATATACTTTGAGGTTTCCTATATCCATTGTCATTCGAGCAAGATTCATCTTGTGTTTATTTCTATATGCGCATAAATTACAATGATGTAAATAAATTTTTAATAAATTCCGTAAAAAAGTTAATTCATTCGAACTAGTATTTTTTATTAAAAAAATAGGGATCAAAGTTGTAAAATGAAAAAGACATAGATTTTAGAGTAGATGTACTAGCAATAGAGGCCTTTTTCTGATAGTAGTGCCTTAGAGAAGACATATAAATTTTGTGCCTTTTTTGGTACTTTTTGGTAGAATTTTTAGAAAGTTTTTGAGAAGAAATACGTCATTCCATATATAATATATAAATATACCAATCGTGCCATATTACACAGTATATATTTACAACATAGAGCAGGTTTTTCCAGAGTTAGAGTAGATGAAATATAGATTATATAATGTGTCATATCTGAGGATCTTTTTTTCCCTTAATTTATACTTTATTCATTTTTTTTCACTATTATTTATTTTGCATCTTTTTTTGTACATTTTCATTGTGAATTTTTTTGCCATATGTTCGAAATAGTTTGTAGTCTTCCACAATATCAGGACATTTTTCAAAATATTCAAAACCAAAGACAATAATTTAAAAAAAAAACATTACGCGTCACTGAACTTTTTGGAAAATGACCTGATTTTCTACTGTTTTTTGTTCATAGCTAGTCTTTCTTTTCATCTTCGCTTTATTTTACTATTTTTAATGTAATTCTCAATCATAAAAATGATTTTAAAAAAATTGACTCGAAAGTCAAAACTTTTGTATTATTTAAGCTAAATTTGTATGTTTTATTATTTTATTTACGAGTGTATTTTATGTTAATTCTCTGTGATTGTAAGATTTTAAAAAAATATCAGTATTTAAACCATTCTTTTGTGTTTATTTTACCCAAAAAACATCTCCCACACATTACCACCTAAAAGGCTAAGAACTGGCAGCCACGTAGGCACTATATGGTAAAGTTTTTCCAATACATTGCAGAAGAACCTCAAGCAAGTTACGAATACATGTTGATTTTGGACAAACTTTACCAATAGTGCCTACAGGTTATATTTTGAAAAATGATTGGGAGGACTATCAGAAAGTGCCATCTACAAAGATTTTGCTTAAAGTTTCAGTATGAAACACAGACAAATCAAAATTGAAAAAAAAGTTCTCAAAAAGTATTATTCGGCTAAGAATCAGCACGCTACTAGTTCGAATGTCCATTGATTGATTGGTTCGGCACCATCAGTCAGTGGCTTAGAGCTTTTTGTGCTCTTGGTTGTGCCGTATATGTGAAGATGCCAGATCAGGCTCAACAGTCTCTTCTCTAGGTCTTTCTTGAAGAAATCCTCCCTTGGATGATCTAGTCCTAGGAGCCTATATCACCAATGAGGTTATATCACCATCGAAGTTAATGTGAGGGGCTGATTCCTCATCTTCCATGCACAACCGACAGATAGGTTCCTTCCCATATATGCTGATTGCTTGCATGTGCCTCCCTGAGGTACAGTTACCGGTGAGTGATAACGCCACTATCCTTATATATGGCCCCTGCTGAGGTTTAATATATCCTTGGTCAGCGTCTACAAGGGTTTTTTGACCAGAAGATGTGTTCCTGTTTCGGCACGTGTATCCAGTACGATTGATGTTTAGTTTGAATGCGCCGATATGTACAACCACGTGCAGCAGTTTTTGATATCACAAATACTGGTTCAGGACCAGTGAATGAAGTTTCGGACTCTAGCTTTGCTAGGGTCCCTTTAGTTTCCTACAATACCCCTGTGCACCGGGACCCACAAGAGTTACTCTATTATTATTAGCCAGGGTTAATTGTTTTTGTAGGCATTCCCAGACCAGTCTAGATCTGATCCGGGGACATGCTAAATATTTTAGTGCTGTCTGACTATCAGAGAGTATAAGGATCTTTTTTGCCTCTATTTCCCCTTTCGATATTCAATTGCAAACACCATGTCCATATAGCGTAGATTTCTGCCTGGAATACAGATGCAAAATTCCCCAACGATGCGTGTGTATTGCACCTGAGTTTAACACCATGGACCAGCTCCTGTACCAATGTCAGTCTTAAATTCGTCTGTGTTGTATGAATGTCACTAATGACGTATGTAAATTGTCAGACGAATGGGACGCTGCGAAGTCCAAATCTTTGGCTTGCCTGAGGCTATTTAGTTTTTTTTTTCGAAAAATGATTTTCGTTACCTTGTTTTGGCGATTTGACATATCATTAGTAATAACCCAAGAACATTGATAATTGTTCAAAAACATTTTATAATAAATTTCGAAAGCTTGTTGCTTGGAAACAGACCGATGCCACAGGCGGCTCAAATTGAAACGGGCCGAGTTTTGTAAAGCAATTCTGCCAAAAATGTTGGGTATACGGGTATCTTAATGCAAATTAAGGAAATAGATAGAAAACGGTTTTGTCAGAAAAGCCGATAAAATCAATCGAGGATTACAATAGGCATAGTTTTTTTGTAGTTAGGTTAGGACGGACGAAATATGAAACCCGGGAGTATCCGGCCCTGATTGTTTATCATCCAGATTGATCATGGCGACTCATCATATGACCTAACTGGACTTGGCCTATAAGCGATATCACTTTATTTGAAAAGTATTGAATAAAATCAATAAATTACAAATTCCACTACTGAAATATAACATAGATATATTACTCAACCGGTTTTACGAATAACATTTGCATCGTTTGGAGTACATAAATGAAAATTAATTAATTTGTTATATTGATATCTTCTGTATGTTCCTTGTGGTATATTATTCATTCTCTTTTTAATTTCTTGGGAAATTAAACTGTTGTGTCAGTTAGGGATAAAAATTAATTTCTACTTATTTTTTCTTGACAACGGTAGCTGGAACGCTACCGAAACGTTGAAATAAAGAATTTAAAAATATTGTGGTTTAATTTCCCAAGAAATTAAAAAAAGAATTGTTATATTGATTTTACGTTACGATTGTGGAAAGAGTCCACTTAGTGTAGGGGTTGAAACAATTACTATATTCGATATTTATTAACTCCAGCAGGCTATCCCTTTCGCATTTTGCTTTCGTTATATTCTGTTTTGTGCTCTGCTACTTTGAAAAGCGGTGTGTGTAGATACACTAGTTATAGATTTAGGAATGCATTCAACAACCAATGTCACTTAAACTGCACAAAATGGGCAAGTTAGTGAACCTATGTACAGGAAATGTAAACTCTGATGAAACACCTACACACATACTCTGCTTCTGTGAGAACTTACAAGGATTCAGAGTATTATTCAGACGGAAGCACGTTGGAGAGGAAATAATACAACCGATACAACTACTGAAAATCCCTCCAGTCAAACTAGTTGGTTATATAGAAGACACAAAGCTTCTGGCATGAAAGAAGATAAATAATTGATAAAATAGACCGGTAGCCCATGACTCATATGTGGGCTTCACTATTTTAAATGGAATCTGTGAAAAACAAGTAGAATAAGGTTATTGCCCAAGATCCAAACTTGCTAATCGACGTTACAGGTGCCTTAAAATGTTCCAGAAACTACAATTAATTAATAGATATGCCACGTATAATCGGACAAGCGCGAGATGCGTAAACTAGGAAATAACTCGCCCACCATTAAACTTGCTTTTGCTACGGCGCATCCTCTATATTCGCGGCATTTCTTTCGCTGGTCCGATTATACTTGGATAAAATTTGAAGAACGAGTTGTGTTTGGGAAGATTATTTTTTTCAACAATTTAAAAGGATTTAAATGTATTAAATGTTCAATATTCTCTTGGGTGATGGCACTGAATCGGTCTGTGTTCATTTTTCAATAAATATCGAAGCACTTTAGTTGTCAATAATGACAAATTCAAAGTAAAATTTTGATGTTTCAATGTAATAGTATATTAAGTATCAAGAACGGTAAGGGTTGTTCACCGGTCGACAGCAATGTTGCAATTTTGCTGGAGGTATTACCCTTAACCTTCGAAATGCTTATACCATTTTTTGCGCGATCGTATTGAAATATTCGAATTTCGAATAAAATAATTTAAATTTCTTCCAAATGAACGTAAAGTAACATTTATACTTGTCGATCAGTTTAAAATATAATTTGCATTTTGGTGAAATAGTTTTCATGCTATTTATTACTTTTTATATTGTTCTGTTCGATTCTGTTCATTAAAAAAATATAAATCTCATTTTTTTTGTTCTATTTGTGTAATGAATGAAGTAATATATTATTTAGGACCACTCAAATGTATGTAGGGCTAAGACGTCGGTAAGTAGTTTACTTACCGACGTCTGAACGGTAAGTAAATCACTTACCGACGTGTTAGACTTAGAAACCAGTAAACACAACCTACCGACCTTACAACCGATGCTGTTAATAAACAAAAAAGATCGATCGCGTAAAATATAGTCATGATATAGTCATTTTCCTAACAAGTGCGGAAGTGATACTTTCCCCCACGCGACTGCAGTTGACACGAATGACGCGGAGCGGAGTTCGGGCAGTGGTCTAGGGTGGGAATGACACCTTACGCATGAGTTAGGAACATTATTTTTTCTACGACCGTATATACAAAAAAGTATACAAACCCATTTTTAAAAATTATTTTATTTCAACATACATTTACAAAATTAACTAAAAACTACTATTATAAATATTAATATTGAAAACACAATTTAATTGTTGCATTTTGTTAATTATTTAAAATTGCCGGTCCATTGGAGTTATTTGGTGTTAACTGGTAACTAGATGACGTCGATGAGGGTGGCATCGGTTGCAGGTCGCATAAAGATGACGGCAACGGTTTTAAGTCATTTGTAGATGGAAGAACTTTATTTGATATATTTCGTAAATATTGAATTACCTGTTGTAACAAAATAGTTATAATTTCCGAAGTGAAAAACTATCTAATAAGGTCAAAATTTGATAATTATACTTTTTCTACTACTGTGTGTAAAGTGCGTACTTTAGACACATTTTCGAGTGCATAAAACTTTATTTTACGCACTAGTGCGTAAAGAAAAAAATTCCAATATGTATGTAGTTATAGATATCCAGTCTTATAAAAATATAGGTATAATAAGTTTTTTTCATAAATTGGAGAAAGAAACCTATCGAATTCGGTAAAGTAACCTAATAATTATTGTCAAATAATTATTGAGTACTGGAAATAATACGGTAAATAGGCATAAGTTGGCTGTGAGTGACTGACATTTCTTTGTGAATTGAATCTGACATTAAAAATTTAAATTGAGATCTTCCGACTATACCTAGGGTAAGAAATTGTGTTTTATATTTAAGAATTGAATATTTTTAGATAGCTATGATGTAGTTTCTAAATCTACCGACAACTCCTTTTAGAGCAGGCTAAACGATTAAAATTTAATAACTGCACAAATTGCACTTTTAATATTCATATTAATAATTGAATTCGTTTGTTGTTTTGTTAATTTGTTCATATTTTGATTATAATTTCCAAATCATTTATAATATATCTTATTAGAAATTAATAATAGCGTTAAAGATTCTTCTAAAGAAAATTACTATTAAACTTTTGTATTTTAATTAAATATTCGCTAGTAGAAAAAATATTGTATGCAATTCGTGTGTAAAGACCTTTTTTTCGACTCATGTGAATATTCACATTCGTCAAAAAAAGGCTACTTTACACACTAGTTACATAAATAACTATTCCCGCACTAGTGCGGGAAAGTGACACTTTCAAAACTAAAATGCGTGCGGGAAAATGGGTTAAAACGCACGGTCGTAGAAATAGGTATTATCGATGAGGAAGCAGTTTAATACCGAATGATTCGCTAGAATGATGTATTGCTATTGGTTGAAACCACCAAAATGTCAGATTTTGACAAGTGAAAAAAATAATCATAAAAAAACATGATATACAAATCTAAGCGATACTGTAATAAGGGTTGATAGCCAAAGGATGGAAATGATAAAAGGGTGGAAAAAATACAACTAAGGTATGCGGAGGATTTTTCTATCTTAGAAGTTAATAGTATATTACATAACGTGTGCGGAAAGTGACATTTTTCACACAAGACAAGCGAGAAATATTGTAGCTCGAGAAAAAGTATAGTGTGCAACATGCGTGGAAAGCACTTTTCCCACTTGTTGCACAATATACTATTAATATAATCTGACAGTTTTGTGACAACTAAGTAGGTATTTAAAAATGACAGTAGCATACCAAGTTTTTGTCGATTTTATTCGATTCTCCATATAAATGTATGTGGCGTGGGCAAAGTGCTGAGATATTTCTCACAGTATGAGCAATATTTGGTTTTGAAATTAAGTAAGCTATGAGAAATACGTTACTTTTCATAGCGGTTGAAGAAAAAATAATCCATGGTAGGTGTACCGCAGGCAGGAGATCGAATGCAACTACAAGATTTCGTCGTCTTCTATTAAAACACAATCAGACCATACACATCATAATGTCGTGTAGCATCGAATAATCACGTCCTGTGTGCACGTACACTAAGAATTGCCCGTTCATCTCCTTTAAAAAGGTAAAAATAAAAAAAGACTTAATAGATTAAATAACTTGTATTTATTCTCATTTTTCACTTTTTCAAATACAAAATAACAAAATTACACGGTTTCTTGTACTGGTGGTTCATAACCCTCAGGCCTGTCTACTTTGGAACCTGCTTCACCTGTGGAATCTCCAGCACCTCCTTTACCGCCATCACCGTGTAATTCCAATAATTTGGAAAGCTCGAAACGAGGCTTCTTCAATACCTAAAAAAAAATTATACATCTTCAATTATCATGTTCAAATTCCAGGGCATAATACAATATGGGAGACTACTGGGTTGTGGATGTATAAAATGCTTTCAAGGGATAGGACTGTAGGAACTTCTAGTATCAGGAACTGATTATAAGGTAAGGTAAGGAACATAACACATCTTTTAGATCTCAATGTTCAGAAAAAATTGCAATTATATAAATTAATGAAAAAAATATTTAGTTATTTTTAAATAAACATGAAAATTAAATTGGCATATTTTATAACATTTTTTTTTTGTTACGTTTGATCAGATTTCAAGTTTATTTGCGTCGTATAGGGAACAAAAATGTATCATCATGTTTGTATCAATGCGAGCTGAGTGTATCATCATTTCAAACGAACATTTTAAATAAAAAAAATCAATATTGAACTTTTAGTGAGTACTAATATAATAACCCTTAAAGCATCATGTGGGGTACCTCAGAGAAACTGACATTTTTCTATGTAGTTTTATTTCAGACCGTCCCTGTGAAATGCACAGTTCCTATCACAATGTGCACGTCCCATTTACAAGATGATCAATTTGTTAGGTACATGTTTTGGGTACTTTGTATAAAATATGTAAATACCATTCAATATAAGTTTGTTTTAATGTACAAAAGTCACGCAACACAGCACAAATTAAATTTATCATAAAAATCTTGGGATTTATATTGGTAAAAATATCACGCCTTATGGACTAAAAACGTATATAAAATATGGACATTAGACAGCACTATTGAACAAGCTTTATACATGGTGGTCCTCGAGTAATTGTACATAGAAATACACTCTTTACTTTAAACAACAAACTAGCTCTAATAAAATGATGATATCAAGAGATAAACAGGGTGTTTGAACATGAAATTTTAATTTTTGTTTTTTGCTTTGCGTTTTTGGATGAGAAATGATAATTTTGTGGCTATTTCGATATATTTTGTAGAGGTCAAGTATGCGGCATAAATATACGCCAAGCTTTTTTGATGTTTAAATTAGGGTCTTTTATGAAAACAACTGCAATAACTGCTACTATACCCTATCTTAATACTGAAAAAAAATTATTATCGTACACACTGCATTTTCCAAACAAAATTTAATCAAATAATAATCGTGTAGTTGTGATTATCTCTAAAACCGTTGGCATTTGGGGATACAAAGATATATACCTTTTTGTTTTGTTAAAAAATGATATGCCTTTAATTCGAACAACAAAAAGGTAGAACGTGTCGCGGGACACACGGTAGGAACTTTAGTTCCTTTTAAGCAAAAATTATGTAATACATTTGACGTTATAGATAAACAATTTGCATATTCTTTGGTGGTTGAGTAGTAAGCACACCAGACTCTCACGCGGTAGACCCGGGTTCGATTCCCCGAGAGGAATTTTTTTTTATTGCTAATTTTATTTTTAAATAATCATTCTGCTTGATATTAATAACGACAACAGGTAGACGTTTGAAATATTTAGCAGAATATTCATTATTATAGATAATGGTTCGGTACCCTTCATAAGGAAGTTCCAACTGGCAACATCTACTTATAACAGCATCGTATATTTAAAAAAGGAAACCGTAGCATTATACAAATTGGACATTCGTTTACCACAAAATTAGTGGAAAAATAAAATTGAATTGTTAAATTTTTAATTTGAAGTTATATTACAGTTTATAGAAATTTTTATTTTGTAGATTTTTTCCTAAGTGAGTCGTAGAAAAAATATGCTGCTCGACTCGTGTGGATAGTCCATATCGCACTTGAACGATTGAGCACTCCGCCTACGGCGTCGTGCTCCACCTTCGTCCTCGTGCGATATGGCCATCATATCCACACTAGTTGCACAAACTACAATTTCTTTCAAAATATGCCCTTTTACATTTAAAAACAACCTGCCAAATGTCAAATCAATTTATCCATCCATTTTAAAGTTATCGAATTAAAACATTCAAGTTTTCAAAATTTCAACACCCTGTATTTCGAAAAGTAGCTAGACCCCTTAATCGCGCAAAAAAAATTATTCATAGTAAAAATTTATCCGAACAAATTCAAGTAGATCATTAGCACTGCGAATACCAGCTTTGCATAGAATTTCAATATAGCATCGGTGGTTCAGTGGTTAGAATGCTTGCATTGCACGCGGGCGGCCCGGGTTCGAATCCGGGCAGGAGCATATTTATTATTATGAATCGCTGCTTCGTAAACGAGAGAGAGACTAAGGTGCCTCAAGCAAAAGCAAGGCACATAACGTAGCGTAACGGTCAGATCTTTTGCGTCACGACCCCTGGTCGCTCAAACATAACCTGGCGTAAAGAACTAAAGTTCCAAAAAGTGCATAATATGTGCACAGTAAAAGTCTTGTGCATACACGTCAAAAAGCGTTAGTAGTTATAAAAAAAATTAAATGCAACACCCTGTATCCTTCTTAATTTCACCCTTCCATTAAAGCTAGTTGATTTAAATTGCAATAAGTGAAGATTGTACTGTACTCCAATGTACAATTGCTCAAGGATCACTGTAGAAGTGGGATTTGGGAAAAAAACATACTTAATGAAGGTTACTCAAGTAATAGACAATAGGCAGCAATAAAAATAACTATAAGGACCTGAAAGTTGAAGTTTTTGAAATCTGAATACAGTATTGCCCGAAATAAACAGTATTGAACTCGTCATTGTTTTATATATTTAAAAAATACATGTTATTAACACTATATTATATGTTATAGATGTGCACCTCCTCGTTCGAGACAGATGTTTCAAGTTTCTGGTCCTGTTATTGAATAAGGGTTGTCTCAGGGATGCGAAGAAGACCCTAACGTCATCCTTTAATTTAATTCATCGATGGTTTGTGGTGCCCGTTTGAAAACGGAATCTTTAGCATTGCTCCAAATGTATGCATCTGGAGTTGTGAGGTCTGGAGAATGTGAAGGATAAGGGAAGTCAGTAAATCGTGAAATGAATTTGTTTGGAAAATGTTCTTGAAGAAATTGACGAATTGCGACAGCAGTATGGCAAGTTGCCCCGTCCTGCTGAAAAAAATGGTTTCGAAATGCCAAGTTACTCGCACTACAGAATTGACGTAGATCATGGATAAATCGTGTTAAAATTTGTCTCTACCTCTGTTGATTAAGTGTGACTTGCCTACCATTCTCTTCGATGAAGTACGGACCAATGATTCCGTGTCCGGAAACAGCATACCGGACACTCACTTTTGCACTATGTAAAGGAACCTCTTGAGCCTCATCGGGTCTGGCAAAGCCCAGAAATCGATTTGTGCGACAATTCAAATAGACTGACAAGTGAAAGTGTGCTTGGTCTGAAAACCTAACATTTTTCAAAAATTCAGGATTTTCATACCGTAACAAGAGATTTCTGGCACAATATTCCACTCTACTGAGATAATCCCGAGGATGTAGTTGTTGATGTACCTGAATCACATACGATAATGCACCCAGCTCCTTCAGGATTCTTTGAAAGGAAGTTCTTTTTAAATCAAGTTGTAACGCTGTCCTTACCTGGCTGGTTTTCGGATTTTCCAAGATTTGCTCAAAAACATGTTCTTGGTTATTGTTGTTGTTAACTGTCCTGCGACGCCCCGAGTTTCCTTTTCGTTGGCCCCATACACTACCCGTATTTCTGAACCTCCAATTTAGTTTCAGTACTGTTTATTTCTGGTAATACTGTACTTTTAGCAGGGAAGTAGTTTCCAGCAAGTACTGTTGGGAATTGAAATATTTTTGGTAACATAATTTATAATACTTGCATCTGTTACAAGCTGTATGACACTGGTGAGCATGTTTGGCAGTATACAGACAAGGAAATAATCTGCCAACATTGGAGCTACTCTGACCACAGTCTTAGGTGATGTGATATACATATTCTAATTATTTAGAATATATTATTTGGAAAAAAAAAAAATTGCAACAAAAAGTAGTGATCATCATACAAAGATTTTTAAAATTAAAATATAATTCCATGTAAGTTATAGGAGAAATAATGTGTTATAGGATTTTTACGATAAAAAGATGATGTCATTTTTAGTAACTTTCCTGCTTATGAGAATAAATATTAATTTACCAACCATATGTACAATTTACCCCCAACAGCCAGTGCAATTTATAGCTAATAGGTAGGCAAAACGTTGTCAGATTAACTGGTAAAATTCTCCAGTTTGTTTTGACATTTAATGACATTTGATCGTCTAATATTTACAAGTTTTTTTGGTGCTTTTAAATTCATTGTTTCTTTAGGATTAAAAACACAATATAATAACTAATTAGTTTGGCAAATCAGCAGTGTGTAGTTAATAAAGTGCCGAAGCAACTGAACAGTGAATGTAATCTTTGTTAAGCTATTTTGAACGAGAGTGCTGAAGTGGGGTCCCGCTTACTGCTGTAAGAGACGTAAGTAATAGTATTCATTATTATCAATTATTACATATTTATATGAAAATTATTGTATGTTTTTGTTGCTGGGTTATGTTAATTAAACTTGATACAGTAATCTAACATCAGATTGATTTTTCTAGTTTTCGTTCAGTAAAGAAAAAAACTACAGCTTGGCAACATCACAATATTTTGTTCTGCAAAGTCATTGTCTTTTTATCGTAAATAAACTATATCTACAAAACAATGACTAGATAAAATAAATAATTTTTACCTTCACTTTCCGGATGTATACATCATGTAATGGATAAATACCCTGACAAGCCTTTTCAATATCCTTGGCTATACTGTCAGGAAGAAGTTTATTCACTACTTCTTTAATATCTGAACCTTGAATGTCTCTAGTTATAATTTCTACCATTTTCTTACGAATGGCTCTTACCTAGAAAGTAATAACTTGAATATAACTAAAATATATCAGAATATATTTAGCCAGTGAAATGAAACGGCAAAAACTTACTTGAGTGTGTTGGGCATAACATGTTTTTCTATTAGATAATTGATCTTTATTGGTGAATCCTATGCAGAATACTCTAAGTAAATATCCATCTGATGTCTTGACATCAGCAGAAGCTTCAATTAAAGTTTGCCATTTCTTTACCATTGACCTCAATTTGTCAGTGGTTAGATCCATTCCATGGAAATTGGTTAGAACATTTCTACCTACAATACAAATAAAATTAATCAATGGTATTGATAAATGTTATTGCATAGATGTTTACAATTTAAATAAATTTTGTTTGATCAGATTTTTTGAATATTTGCGTCTTATAGGGAACAAAAATGTATCATCATGTTTGTATCAATGCGAGCTGAGTGTATCATCATTTCAAACAAAAAACTCATTTAAAATAGAAGTATTTATTTCGAGATTTATTTACCTTGCACATCTTCAGCTATCAAACGGAATTTCCTGAAGGATCTTTCAGCATCGTTATCATTTTGTAAATCTGCTAACGAAACTTCAAAAACTCTGAATTTCAGCCCTTCAGAAGCTATTTTAGTACCCTGGGTACGATTAACTAAAGTTTTACCGACCTGGCGAGTAGCGAACATGGATGGTGCTTTAACATCGTACCAATCTTTTCTTGTGAAAGGGTCAACACTAAAATATATAGATATCTGAAGATTACTGTACACTCATTGTATTTTAATGCTTTTAATATTAATTTACCAGAAATTGAGTAATCAAATCCAGCACATGTAAACATTGTGAAAATTCTAACCTCCAAACATATGAAATTATAATTGAATAAAAATACACAAATTATTAAATGGAAAAATAGTTTAATACGGATCTATTAACTAATCCAAGCATAAAGCATAGTAAAATAGGATGTTGACTGTAAAGTTGTAAAACCAGAGGCAACTTGTATCCGTTTTATTTCAACAAATCTTCAAACATTTTAAGCAATTTATATAAAGTACGAATTTAGAAAGCTTTAGAGAACAATTTTGTGTAGATATTTTATACTTACACCTTCTTCTTAACTCCTTTCTTGCCACCTTTAGACAAACCCTTATTTTTACCGACGGCCATGATTGCTGTCGTACTGCAAAAGAAAAATTAGAAGTGACAGACACTATGACAATTGACAACCACTGACAACTTGAAACTTGAAGTCCAATCTGACAAGACAAGCTGAAGCACGTTATGTATCTTCTTTTTTAAGTTTGCTACCAGATATAACTAGTGCATAAGCCATGGCCACCTCTACAACAGACAGAGGTGGCCATGCATAAGCAGATAGATTATATTTCTCTATGGCAAGCCTGTGCTGGTGGTTCTACCTAGTCAGTAGCTAGTAGTTGGATGTTCAGATTTTCCATGAATTTTCTTAGGAAATTATTCAACAAACAGAAGAAATAATTAGAATTGACAATTTTGCATTTGGAAATAATACCTGATACATGATAGTAATTAATTTAATAATTTCCTTCTTTATTCCCGAACATTTTATTTATGATATAAAAAAAATTTAAATACTACAATATTACTTATTTGAAACAAAAATCTAAAATAATTCTTAAATTCAAGTCAGTCAAGCCAGTCTTAATAAAAAAAAGACGAGTAGCAGGAACATGGCCACCTAGAATACAGCCAAGGCCGGAATCCTAGATGTGGCAACGTGGCGCACCTGTCAAATAGTGGGCCGATGAGAACGACTTGACTCTTGACTTGTAGGCCTACTACAATGGTGAGAAATATGAAATAAACCAAGCTATTGAACATTTTTAACGAATAAAAATCTAAATATTTATAGGTAGACTAAATAAAATGAAAATGCAAAAGGTAATTTATTGATAAGAATATAAAATCAGCCTCTACCTTCCCCTACAGCAGACCAGACACCACCTTAAAATAATTATTTCTTTGCCTTTTATTTCTTAATAGACCTTTATTAATACAAACTGAATTACATACAATAATATGGGTACAACAGAATTCTTGAGAAGTAATATAAAGAGTGGGTATTTAATTAAACTAGATATAATGTACAGAACTATTGTAATTAAGAATTTTTCTTTTTTTACATTTTGTTTCATGATTATTATTCATGTTTCTTATTAGCTTGTAATTTATCTTAAATTGTTTTTATGGTTATTTATAAAAATATTTGCTAAAATAGATAATGTCATTTCTAAAAGAAAACTGGTTCAGATAGAATAGTTAATCTGCCTCTAACTTTGACCTTCCTCATGGTCTTGTGTTTGATCACTAACCACAACATTTATACAATTTAGACATTCTAATTTTCTAGAAACTTTGAAACTTACATAACCAGCTCTAAACTGAACTACTAAATTTGATACTTGTCGAGATGTTATTAGTAAACTAATATCATAAAGAATATCTACAAATTCATGTGTGGTTACTTGTTCATCTTATTTACGAATATTTAACAGCACAAGATTATTAATATTGAATTGAATTTGTCCATATTGTGCATTTTTATGCAATAAATTTTGCTCTATTCTTACCTTGATGTCCTCGATTATCATTGATTCAAATATTTTTATACTAAACCTTACATATGGTTCATCATTGTCAAATCCGATCAGATATAAATATATAGTTTGTTTGTTGATGACACTGCCACTTCTCTAAATGAACACTCAATTTAGTTTAAACTGTTCACACAAATTTAAAACATTCACTATCACATCACTGTTCAACAATTCCTCTTGTTGTTCCTGTTGTCTATCTAGTACCCTTCTTCGTATTCCAGGATTACTTCTTGCTGCTGGATTCTTCTTCACTGAAAGATATTTTGGGAGACTGGGAAATATTTGTGGTATTAGATTTTCCTTTAATATAGGTCTTTTCCTTGTAAATATCTATCACCATCCTTATCCTTGTACACTTCAGTGAATGAAATTTGATGTTTGATTCCCACTTCCCAGTTTGCACGTGGGATACTTCTCAACCATTTGTTCTTCACCTCATTACTTTGTGGAAACTTGAATACTGTAATATATCCTTCACTGTTGGGTGCATAACTGGAAGTACAACTTGGTACCAAACATTTCACAGGCATCTACAACAAAATAAAATATTTAATAGTACATAAGTAATTAACCTTATTGGCTTAATTTATAAATATACTTCATTTAGGTGAGTCCAATGTGGGATGGCTTAACAAGAATCACAAATTGGATAATAATATAAAAATTAGTCTTGGTTCAAGTCATCTCTTAACATTTTCAATGAGTTTTAGAAAATTTGTAACCATACTTTATTTGATACAATTACCATGTTATGCCTTATATTTTATACGAGTCCACAGAACAGAGAGTATGTTTACAAATTATACTGATGCTAAAATCTTTTTATTTTATATATATTATCAAATATCTTACCTCTAAAACTTAACACAAACAGAAGTCTTATGTTGAACTTGTCAGGCTGTTAACTGCGAAAAAACGAGCACCAAGTTCATAAACTTGATTTAAAAAGATTGTACATACTATTACATACTTAAGATCACCTATTACATATCACGAATTATCAACATACGCGCATTATAAACGTAAATAAATATTATATCGACTGATTTCACGGTCTCGCCATGATAAAAATCTGACCTGACTTGATCGGCCCACTGTTCACTGTTGCCAAATTTCAGCATTCCGGCCTAGTATTGTAGATGGCCATGGCAGGAAGTAGAAGTAGAAGCACAGAGTACACCATCTGTACTCTGTGGTAGAAGCCACAGCAGCACGTAGACTAGAAGCAGAATTTAGACTGATTAGTGATTACTGATTTAAGTTTGTTTTCATCTATTTAAATCACGCATTTCCGGAGACTTTATCTAAACCACACAAAACATACGTTTTCTGATAAAAATAGTCTGTTACGATATTACAATTATCTCCGGCTGCTAGAATAGTACTCTCTAATACTGCGTGGAAATAAAATGTACAACGTTATATTTTTATTACCATTCTTTTGCTTAGTTCTTTCTGAAAGTGTTCAACATAACCCCGCAGTTTACGTGAATCTCAAGTATAACGAAATATATAGTAACATTATAAATAATAATGTAGAATATATTCTAGAAGTAACTGAAAGTAGTGTAAGTCAATTATAATATATTAATAAGTAGTATCTTTATTTTACTTTATGTAAGTATAAGTACCATTAATAGAATGTATTCTAATGAATGTTGACAATGTGAATACTGTATTTAAAAATACTTATATATTTTATTGGTGACAATTGAATTTGAATATCAGTATATTTTATTTCAGAATGATACACATAATGAAAATCCCCCAAGAATATGGATCCAGAGCAATGCAACTGTGGCTATGCCTTTAATGATAGTAGCAAGACAAACCAAAGAAATGTTGTCATGGATGTTACCACTAGAAATAGAGGGAAATTTGGAAGAATATGTATATAATTATACCACCAGGACTATGTGCCATGATATTTTGAAGCATTATAAAGTTGCAGGTATGTGACATTCAAGGTTCATAGTCAGACTTTTTTGTTTATATAACTTCCAATAATAGTTATACTAATTTTTCACCTTGATAAATTTTGCTATTTTCACAAAATTGAAAACTTTTTTAAAAAATTTGCTAAAAAAGGAATAATCAATTCATTAGTCCAAAATCTAAATTAAAGATGACATTCACCAATCCATTCATTGGATGAAAAATATTTGATATAAAATTTAATATGCTGGAATAGTTATTTGTATACTAAGGCCGCAAAATGCTTTTTCGCGTTCCGAGAGAGAGATTATCGCCGAGGCCGCTCCGGCCGAGGCAAGATAATCTCGAGGTCGCGAAAACATTTCGCGGCCATAGTATACACAATATTTTTCGTCCAACCGTGAAAATTACATAATTTCAATAAACATTATGTCTCTTTAGAAAAGACAGTTAGTTTTTGGTTCGAAATACATTGTTATTGTCATATTTCAGAAATGTCAAATGCTGTAGTGGCGTTCAGTTTGCCGGCAGTCACTATGGGAACGGCCGTAAAAAGTTTTGTCGGCCGTCACTCTGGGTAACGGCCGCAAAATATCATTTTGCGGCCTCTGTTGCGGCTGCAAAATGCTTGTTTTGCGTCCGGTTGCACGAAAAATATATTGTGAGTGGGTTAGCAAAAAAACCTTGTCAGAGGTTAATTAATTAATAGTATATTATGCAACGATCATGTAATGATGGTTATTAATACACAAGCATTAACTGGGATACAAAACGAACCAAAGGCGGACTTTGTATGGTTAATGAGAGTGTATTAATAACCATTAAATGAGACTTGCAGACACTCTTTTTTCTACAAAGAAATTTGATTTAACAAAAAAGGTAGAACGTGTCGCGGGACACACGGTAGGAACTTTAGTTCCTTTTAAGCGAAAATTATGTAATACATTTGACGTTATAGATAAACGATTCGCATATTCTTTAGTGGTCGAGTAGTAAGCATACCAGACTCTCACGCGGTAGACCCGGGTTCGATTCTCCGTGAGGAAGTTTTTTTTATTGTTAATTGTATTTTTAAATAATTATTCAGCTTGATATTAATAACGACAACAGGTAGACGTTTGAAATATTTAGCAGAATATTCATTATTACAGATAATGGTACGGTACCCTTCATGAGGGAGTCCGACTGGCAACATCTACTTATAACAGCATCGTATATTTAAAAAGGGAAACCGTAGCATTATACAAATTGGACATTCAAGAACTGTACGTTTACCAAAAAAAATCAGTGGAAACATAAAATTGAATTGTGAAATTTTCAATTTGAAGTTATATTACAGTTTATAGAAATTTTTATTTTCTTAAATGGGTCGTAGAAAAAATATGCTGTTCGACTCGTGTGGATTGTCCATATCGCACTTAAACGATTGAGCACTCCGCCTACGGTGTCGTGCTCAAACTTCGTCCTCGTGCGATATGGCCATCATATCCACACTAGTTGCACAAACTACTATTTCTATCAAAATATGCTCTTTTACATTTAAAAACAACCTGCCAAATGTCAAATCAATTTATCCATCCATTTTAAAGTTATCGAATTAAAACATTCAAGTTTTCAAAATTTCAACACCCTGTATTTCGAAAAGTAAATGTGCTAGACCCCTAAATCCTCATATCATTTTGTCCAATTTTACGAGAGGAATCTACATGCAAACGTTGTAATTACCCCTAACGTTCGAGATGCTTATACCATTTTTTGCGCGATCATATTGAAATAATCGCTACCTTCGCAGATGATACTGCAATAATGTCTTCAGATGTAGACCCTACAAGAGCATCAGAAAAGCTACAATACCACCTGAATCTTCTACAAGAATGGCTAGATCAGTGGAGAATAAAAGTCAAGAATGACAAATCCGCACAAATCACGTTCACCACAAAACGAAGTGTCTGTCCACAAGTGACCATTAACAATATGCCGATTCCAGTAAAAAGTGAAGTCAAATATCTCGGACTACACTTGGATCAAAAGTTGACATGGAAGAAACACATACAAGCTAAAAAAACGCAACTCAAGTTAAAACTTCAGAATATGAACTGGCTAATCGGCAGAGGTTCACAGTTAACAATAGAAAATAAGATTCTAATATACAAAATCATCCTGAAACCAATATGGACCTATGGCATAGAGCTATGGGGCTGCAGTAAGCCATTGAACACTAAGATATTGCAAACGTTCCAATCTAAAACTCTTCGTATAATAGCTAATGCTCCATGGTTTATAAGGAACCACACATTACATACTGATCTCGGTATTCCAACCATCAATAAAGTTATTCAGGCATCAGCAATGAAAACCATCAAAATCCACTAATATCCAACCTTTATACTGATCCAATGGAACAGAGAAGATTGAAAAGACGCTGGCCAGAAGACCTCATAGGGTGATCAACGGAGACCCATCAGTGGATGGTGCCCGCCTCAAGTCATTTAGCAAGAAACCACATCATTTACTTATTACTGGATACTTATTGAGTAGATTGTAGATTTGCAATTGAATTAAAATAAAAATAAAAAAATATATATTGAAATAAATTCCGAATATAATAATTTAAATTTCTTCGAAATGAACAAAAAAGATAAATCGCGCAAAAAAAATTATGGAAATAATAGTAAAAATATATCCGAACAATTTCAAGTAGATCACCAGCACTGCGAATACCAGCTTTGCATAGAATTTTAATATAGCATCGGTGGTTCAGTGGTAGAATGCTCGCGGCCCGGGTTCGAATCCCGGCCGGAGCATATGAATCGCTGCTTCGTAAACGAGAGAGAGACTAAGAAGAGAGCGCAAGCAAGGCACATAACGAAGCAACGTAACATAACGTAGAGTAACGTAACGCGTAACGGTCAGATCTTTTCCGTCGCGACCCCTGGTCGCTCAAACATAACCTGACGTAAAGAACTAAAGTTCCAAAAATATATAAAAAAATGCACTACCCGGCACTTGAACCCGGAATGTACAGATCGAAAAAAACCTTATGCGGCGCCTTTACCCACTGTTCTACAGGACAACATGGTTGAACCAATAGCATAAAGCATATAAGTATGTTACTATTATACAATATTAGTAATAAATTATTGTAGACAAAAATAATAATTTTAAATATGTATTTGCCTTGGTCATTAAGTATTTTTGGTCTGGTGCTGGACATTTCTTTTAAAAACTAACGCAAAAGACTTAAACTGTCATAAAACACACATATTGCTTAGAAACTCTTAAACATTCTACAGAAAATATTGGGTCTGTCTACTTGGGTATTTGAAAATCTAGATTTATATTGGTCAATTTTTCAGTTTCCTAATGGAAACCAGTGTTATAATGAGTATCATTATGAAACTGAAAACTGGCATTTAATTAACAACTTATAGGTAGTATAGGAGTAGAAAAAAACTTGAATATGATTTTTTAAACATTGCACTCATTTGTCTTGAGAAAAAAAAATTATACAAATCAAAAGTCTAACTATTGTCCTGAATTGAGGAACACAAATTGGTTACCTTTGTCCTTTGTTTCTTTATAATATCTAAAGAATTATAATCTTATTGAAGAAACATTAGGTAATTCCGTAAGCCCTCGTCATCTACCATTCAATAATTATTTATCTTTTCAGTTAGTACCAAAATGATTGAATTGTTATGTGTTGTTCTAATATCTTCAGAAATAAAATTATGTTAAATGTACATTTGTCCTAATTATACTCACTTCTCTGGTACATATTCAAAATACAAGCTCTATTTGTGATACCATTTACAAGTTCGGGGAATTCCGTAGGCCGATTGTGGATACCCTCGGCTTTAAACAAAATAGCAAATGTTATTGAAGGAAATGTTGTTGAAGATCTTGTGATAGATGCAACTATTGTTCCTAAATTTAAATATGTACCAATTACCAGCGTGGATGTTGAACGAAGTTTTTCTCATTTAAAATTTGTGCTGGAGTGATAGAAGAATGGGATTTACTGTTGACAATTTAGATAAACAATTAGTTATTGGTTTATTCAAAGACGATTAGTTTGTAATATTTAAAGTTTCATTCGTTCCTATTATTTAGTGTTGTTTTTGCAAGAAGTATGTTTCTGCTTTTTTTAGGAAAAAGTAGTTTCTTTATTTGCATTATCTTATGACGAAATGACTTATTATTTTTATGTTTTTTGTGTAAAACTGTGTTATATTGATAAAGATATTCGTTTTTATAAATTACTTTTCTACCAGCCCAATTGCTAATACCGTCAAAAACGCGAAAATGGCAACACTCTTTGTGGGCTAGCCTTTCGTAATTGCGATGATATACGAAGTACGAACCACGAATACGAGCGTGGGCTCGCGAGTTTGTTTTGTTTTATATGATTAGCGGGAATAATAATTAAGTGACGCCACGCGAAGTAAGGTTAGAATAATTAGTCTATTTGGAAAATTATTTAAATTTAAAATGAGTTCTTGTGCTAGTGATTTAGTTGCTGAGTTTCTAGAGAATCGATTTAGTGGATTAACATGTAAGAAAGTGTTTTTTAGAAATAAACGGCCCCTACCGGATTTGAAAGGATTAGTGTTATCAGTTAAGTATCAAAATCGATCATTTAACACCGACAAATTATAAAAAATATTCATGGTTAACGGGATCCGAGGTACACAATAAATTATATTGTTGGAATTGTTTACTCTTTACAATTGATAATTCTTCATGTTGGGGGCACTTGAGTTATAATGATTTATAAAATTTATCTCGCGGTCTAGACAGACATGAAAAATCCCAGGAACATATTATATCAAGTATTGAGTTTACATTAACCGGTAAACAAAATATTGTTTACCTACGACCCCCCTGTAATCAGTCAATAACACACAGTCGGTATCAATGTAAAGACGTCTATTACGCACTGTAAAAAAAACGCACAGCTGTAAAATAAATCGCACGGCTTCCCTAGCAACATCTTAGCAACTGTCAATAGACGTCACCATTTTATTCAAAATTTACTATTTGAAAACATTCAATACGGCCATGTTTAACTATGAAAAACTCAAAGGGCTAAGTATATGTATTGATTAAAATGGACTTTCGATTATCAACAATATATTAATAATGATTAAACGTTAGTTCTTTAATGTGTTTATTTCATTGGTAATAGAGTAATAGAGATTGAGTTTACCAAGCACCTCTAATTATGTTACTGTTATTTCTTATGCTTCTTATAAAAAATACAAGTACAAGTAGGTCGTAGGTAAAGTATAGTACGTAACTCGTGTTGTAAAGCATTTTACGCACTCACGGAATTACGCACTCGCCGCTACGCGGCATCGTGCGTAACTTTTCCATTCGTGCGTAAAATGCTTCTTACCACACACGTTACGTAATATACTATAATGTGATTGACTCCGCTCGTACTCGCGAAATAGAAAATCATAACCATATAGTTAAAGACAACCGCGAAGTATTTATGATACCAAGATTTGGTTTTTAAACGGCACGATGAAGCTGAAAATTCGGTTAACAAAGGTAATTTTAGAGAATTGGTAGCTGGTACGGCCGCTGCGCGAAGGTTGAATTAATTGGCTGCATAAAGTATATTTTTACAAAAACGTTTCATGTCCAGCCTCCGCTCTCAAAATGTTCACGAGCCGCCACTGGTGATGACATTACTCTTGACGAGTAATTTGGGACCCGCAATGTTCAAAAAGCGTTTTTTTCTTAAATTATGATTTTGAGTGATTTTTCGACTTTAAATCGTCCGTTTCGAAAAATTACAAGTGTTAAAAAATATTGATCGATCTTTTTTGTTTATTTACAGCATCGGTTGTCAGGACGGTAGGTTGTGTTTACTGGTTTCTAAGTCTAACACGTCGGTAAGTAATTTACTCACCGTTCAGACGTAGGCAAGTAAATTACTTACCGACGTCTTAGCCCTACATACATTTAAATGGTCCTAAATGATATATTACTCCATTCATTACACAAAAGGAACAAAAAAATAAGAAGATCTATATTTTTTTAATGAACAGAACCGAACGGAACAATATAAAAAGTAATAAATAGCATGAAAACAATTTCACCAAAATGCAAATTATATTTTAAACTGATCGAGAAGTATAAATGTCACTTTTGGTATTTCGTTCATTTCGAAGAAATTTAAATTATTTTATTCGAAATTTATTTAACAACCCATACCGTTCTTGATACTTAATATACTATATTTTTGCCCAAAATATATGAAAAATGTGTTCTCGGTATCTATTTGTTAGCTTCTTGCTATTTTGCAATGTATTTGTTAATAACAAATTACTGACCACTCGTACGCAAAAAATCACTGAGGTTTTTTTGTTTGCAATAACTCAATGCAATAGGCCCCATCCTGCCACCTGTTCAGGGTCGGTTATCTCAATTTTCTAAGCGTTATTTTAGAGGTGCACCGCTTACCTATGAGCGTTATCTGCGAAAAATATGAAACTGAAACTGGCTGGAAAGTAGAGAATAGCTGGGACAAAAAAATACTTGAAGCCCCATCGGACTTTTTTTTAACTCCCAGAAAATAGCAATAAAATACAAAGCATTGTTTTTCTATAACTTACATTATTCTAGACATATTCTAAAATTTTTCTTGAAAAAAAAGGCATTCATAACTGTAATAATGACAATTTTTCTGCGATTATCTCTAGTTAAGTCCATGTAGCACAGGTACGTCCCCAAAACGTAAAGAGGACATCCGACCTAGACTGGGGATGTCCAGATTTGGTACAATCGACGTTCTAGGTACGTCCAATTGGCGCGGATTCGTATATCCCGAGTATGTCCATTTTGGGTCCTCGAGTGCCTAAACAGGATGTTTTAAGTATGTAACCAAAATGTCCAGTTTTGGTACTCGAGGTCGAGGTCAAAATAAAATGAAAATAGCTTCAAATGCCAGTGGCGTAAAAAATTGGAGGGGAGGTGACATATTTTTCCAAATTTACACCACTGGATAAAGAATTGAAAAAGGTTTTTCTATCAAAATATGCCCTTTTACATTTAAAACCAACCTGCCAAATGTCAAATCAATTTATCCATCCATTTTAAAGTTATCAAATTAAAACATTTAAATTTTCATAACTTTAACACCCCATATCTCAAAAAGTAAATAGTCTGGACTCCATAATCCTTATATCATTTTGTTAAATTTTACGAGAGGTGTCTACATGCAAACGTTGTAAGTGTCATTTGAAAACACCCTGTATAACGTCCATAGATTGGACGTACCTAGTACGTGTGTACGGGGACGTACTAGATACGACCTTAAATGCACGTTTCCAGTTAGTACGTCTTGAAAACGTCCAGAATGTTCAAAGCTCAAGACGTCTAGTACTATATGGGAGCTTACTTTTTTGAAATTGTAACTCAGTGTAAATATGAATAAAATGTAATTTTGAAACTACGGTTAAAAACCAAAATCAGAAAAACTTTATATGAGAAAAAATTTTATCTGTCGGGTGTGAAATAAATCTTGAAGAGAGTAATCAACATGTGATATCATTTAACATCTCATATGATACGAAAACCTCTTGAAAAAATACTAAAAATGCGCATTTTAATGCAATTGATTTGCGAAAAATATTCCAAAGTATTTATGAAAAAAGCAATAAAAAACATGCAACTTTAATAATAATAAACCTTGCTTTATATTTATGTGACGGATGTAATCACATTTAGACAAAACACTAGTTAATTTTAATTACATTCTTTAATTACCATTTTCTTAAATAGGTACCTAAAATTACATAATATATCTGAACACTAGCACATAATACATGGTTAAAACAAATACCTACATATCTTAATTACTCAAATTGTTAAAAGACCACTAGACATTTTTCAAATTTTTTGTCAAGAAAAGATTCGTACTGAACCCTATATTTCCTAAACTAAATTTTCCTATCCGTTGATAATGACTCCTAAGCGGGATTTGAAACGTCGTATTTCTCTGATCGAGGTTTATCCAGAAAACCTAGTAGTCATTCTTCTGGCCGAATATTTCACATAATATCATTTTTGTTGAATTTCATTAACATTAACAAATACGGAGGGTGCCAGAACCTCTACAATTGGCATCGCAATAAGTTATGCCAAACAACCAACAAGAAGAGCTTTAAACTTCTGGCACAATATACCAGTATTGATTCATTCAAAGGCTTTTATACATTGTTCAAAAAATGTTTCCAAACAAATGTTAAGGTATGACTTATGGTGTCTTAACAGGTCACTGTCATCATATGCTGAGGCTTGGACTGTCAGAAAAGCCGTCTTTGTCTGGTAGAGGTTTGGCAGGGTCTCTTTCTCGCCCTCGGACCTAAAATAACATTCATCAAACAAATGAATCGGTTTTGTTAAGATGCTGTATTTGTTTGGTGAAATCTGAACAGATATGAGCCCCAATAGACTTACGAGTCGCAGTGGAGGGCTTTATAGACCCACTCACCACAAACCTAACCTAACATTTACAATAATTAATAGCACTTTCTGTATAGTCTAAGAGCTGGCTACAGAAAAAACAATGTATAAGGTACATGATATTTGACTAGCTGGATAAGTTCGATTGAAGTTCTCAAACACTAAGCACCCAGTCTGTCTGCGTGGTTAGGAAGATTAAGTACGTAATAGCCGATCAAAATCGATAATTTTTGACAGAAAAAAAAATGATAAGACTCACGGATAAAAGTTGCGCCAAATAATTATTTAATATTAATTAAAACTAAATCCAAAATGGCAGACAAAAAAACGAATGATAACACCGAGGCAGACGCCGATGAACATCGTGGTCCCCAGCGCGCTTCACGCTTAAGACGCCGCGCTTCACCCGCTGTTTGAGGTTTTATAAATTATTCAATTTTCAATGAAAACAATTTAGAGAGGGATCATTTTCTAGCTAAAAGCATGCTCTTTCTAATGGTGTAAATTAAAACATTAAAAATAATGAATATAACCATAAACAATTTAAGTACAAAATATACTCTTTAAATCTAAATTAGTCAAATTTAACTGATTCTCTGTTGCTGACTTTTAGCTTTGAAAATTAGTGAATATTCACTAATTTAATAGTTAAATAATAAAAAAACAAAAACTAATAGTCAAAATTATATGACTATTTGAAAAAGTGAAATTTCTACTTAAGAATAGTTAAATTTATCCTGGAAAATAGTGGAATATTCACTTTTTAATGGTTGAATGATATTAAATTATGGTAAAACTTTTGATTTAACTGAATTGCAGTTGAATAATTTACTAATTTTTTTTCGAATATCGTACATATACAACGCAGGTATGAAAAACGTTCCAAATATATACTTGAGTACGAGTTTGAGATTCATTTATAAATACGGGCATTGTGACGCAACGTAATGTATTGTAACTTGTTTTTATCTCAAAAAGAAACGCAAACTTTGTCGATCCTTTTTATATTGATTCAACGTAAATTATTAGGTAGTAAACTATACAGGGTGTTAAAACTATCTGTATATGGCAAAATACTTATAGTAATATCATGAAAATTCCTACGTTTCGGTTTTCGAATGCGATCTTTTTAACTAAAATATTTTCAATGATGGCAGACTTCCGATTTTTCCGATTTTAAACGGAACACCCTGTATATTAATACATTTTTAAAATCTACGTAAAATTTCAGTATACTTTTACCTGAAATTTTTTTTTCGAAAAATGCATATTTTTTGAGTTATTAATTTTTTTGTAAGAAATTTGACGGTTGCAGACCCTCACAAATTATTTTTTTCAGTGAATACCCTTGAAGATATGAAAATGGTTTCTGTTCGGTTGCTTTGAGCAAGGCCAGAACTATTTGAATCTATGTTGAAAAATTTTCCATTTTATACAGGGTGTGTATAGAAAGTTTTCAAAGTTTAACTTCATAAATATCAAATTTTTTTTTTTTAAATAGAACCACCCGGTTTTTTCTATTTTAATGCATTCAGGGGTGAAAAATAAGGCAAATTCATGTATACTTTCCTATACCAAAACCTTACCGTTATCCAGGGTTATGCAGGGTATCTCGTAAACTAGAGGAGATAGAAGAAAAGCTAATAAAATAAATATTTTAATTATCTACATGTCTGAGCATTTCGTATGATTATTATATTTTATACTCAAATTGTTCATGGTTATTAATTATTTTTAATGTTTTAATTTACACCATTAGAAAGAGCATGCTTTTAGCTAGAAAATGATCCCTCTCTTAATTGTTTTCATTGAAAATTGAATAATTTATAAAACCTCGAACAGCGGGTGAAGCGCGCTCGGGACTACGATGTTCATCGGCGTCTGCCTCGGTGTTATCATTCGTTTTTTTGTCTTAGTTATCATAAAAGAGTATTTTCTATGCTACTAAGTAAAATTATTTATTAATAGTTTGGTTATTTTTTAGGAAAGCGTCAAAAATTGATACAAGAGAATCCATTTATTTCCATTGCAACATCTTCAAACGAAACTATTAACTTTACTATAGAAGTAAGAAAACAAAATATTTTTACTGTGGAACTGTCTAAGGAGCATACATTCAACATTACTCCAAGTCAACCTAGGTAAGTGCAAAAATAGGTACTTTTTACACTTATGTAGGACATTTAAAAAAAGTTACCCTGTTACTAGGCAAAGTATAGTATCACTTAAAAATAAGGTATGGTAAGGGCATCCAAGGTTTTGAAAAATAATGTATGCAGTGTAGAACAGCCAAATGGAATAAATCCGATAAAGAATAATTGAAGGCATGGGAAAAACGCTTGGACTCGTCGATTTGTATTGTCAAATGCACGTTTTACAAAAATATATAGGGTGTGTAGTCAATACCAACTTTCTTATTTTAAATGCACTGTATATTATTTATTTTTTGGATTCTTCAGAAAATTCTAGACCTAATTAATGTAGGTATAATCATCTGTTTTGGAATGTATCAAGTGTTTTCAGATTTATTACAAGAATTCGCGTCGCGCGGTAATTACTCGAAAGCAATAATGTCACGTTTTGGCTCGGAATACATATAACTTTATTTCTGCAATCGCTTAATTGTAACTATTAAAAACAAATATAATTCGCTACATTACACTGAAAACCTAAGAAAACCAAGAAAAGGGATTGTTCAAATAAGAAGCAACAACTACTATTGAATTACACTTCAAAGTCAAACGGGGTGGGTATATCTACAAGATATTTAACACAAACCATTCTAATTAGAACGGACAACATAACTTGTAGACCGATTTCGGCTTATTTGCTCCTTATCAAGTACAAGGTATATGTTCTCCGTCCGCGAGCTCAAAGCCTAATCACGATCTGAAGAATACACCAAAATCACAATCAATACATGTCTTCCAGTAACGGAAGTGAAAAAGTTGTGACAATAACGACATCTTCACCTCCAACTGCAACCCAAAATTCGAAATATCTGACAGCAAGAAGTGAAGTGTAATTCAATATCCGTCGGGGCCTATAGCCCGGGAAGTAGTTGTTGCTTCTTAGTTGAATGGTTACTGTCTTTGAAATAGTATATTGTATAATTAGTGGGAAAAGCATAATATTTCCAAATGACTGTGATAATTACCAGACGAGGAGCGTAGCGACGAGTCTGGTAACACAGGAGTTTGGGAATATGCTTTTCACACGAATTATACGTACTATTTTTTCTTCGATCCTTGATTCACATTTAAAAAAATGATTAAAAAATATTTAATTCAAGAAGTAATCAAGGATTAGATAGGTTTATCTATGTTCATATTGAAATATAGAAGTGGTAACCATGGAAATTACTTTGTTATGACAAAAGTAAAATAATTTTTCTCCGATCGAATATATTGACGAATCACTTAAAATAAAGTAAAAGTGGCTAATAAAATATTCAACACCCCTGCCTCGACTTCAAATGAAAATTATCGAAACGAGATAAACCAAACAATTACCATGCAGCTTCAAGGTATATAAATTCTCGTTGCCCTCCAGTACAATTTACAAATTGTTCAAACTGTACAAGAAATGTAAATATTAACAACAATTAATTTGTGTTCAAGAATATCGTTATAAATTAGATGTTTCTTTTGTATCTTTTAAAACAACTTTATCAATATAAAAAATTAAAACCATACTTTGTTCCATTTTATTGTAATAACCCATTTGTAACATTACCGCACGCTACAGCAGTGCGGTAAGAATATTACCGCGCTGTTATTTACTAATTACTTAGCAACTGCCCACTATTCTGGAATGTTGAGCTTTGCGCATATAAAACAGGCCAAAATAGTGTCACTTCTCCCACGATCGGAGAAAAAATATTTTTCAATACTTATAAAGCGTTAGAATAATTATTATTCTGCGATATCTATTGGTAAAGCGCTTTATTAAATACAACAATATTACAGGAAACTTTAATAATACTTTAATAAGTAATACTGATTATTTGATGCAGGCATACAAGTTGCTAAGGCTATAAGCTTTATCCGAAAATGAACAAAATTGTTTTTGTATTTTTTTCTCAATATTAAGAGCTAAATAGGAAATAAATATTGACTGAAGTGTAGCCAGTTTGTTAAGCAAAATAGAGATCAAGTTTTTTGTGTGATTATTCAAAATACAGGTCATTTTTTAACAAAAAATACTCTTGAATTTTTCGTTTACAGATTTTGTTATTTGGTACTTTATTCAATTGACAGCTATAAAATTGCATTGTCCGTCACAATTATTGTGGTATAAATAATTTTCAAAGCAATCTTCGAAAAGTTTTGATGTTGTATATTGATGATAATCTGAGCTTGAATCTTCAATATCTTTTGCTGACAATAAGAGCGCTTTCAGACGAGACACTTTGTGGCCGGCACTAGTGTCTGAAAAGAATCGCGCGGCTAAAAATACATTAATATAAATTGATATGGTAAATAGTATCATACATCACATACACCAAACAAGGGTTATTTCAGTATAAAATTTTAAAAATAATAACTATTTAAAAGGGAAATTTCTCTTATCAATAAACAAAAACAAACTAAAATTTGAATTAAACTTGACAAAATAAAAATAAACAAATCACCTGAAATATATTTGAACTGTAAACAGGAATCTTGATAACTTCTTTCTAATTTATTAAAATCCTTTTCACATAATTTCAGAATCTTCAAAAGCTTTATAAAAGGTTTCTTGGCTAAAATTAATCTAAAAAGAAAGAACCTGAAAAATAAAAATTTTTATTAGTTAGGTTATAAAAACTTAGATTTGTCAACTCGAACGGAAGAAAGGGTCTTGGTAACAGAAATAAAAAGAAATGTCAAATAATTTTTAAAATTTTGGAATTAAACGATAAAAAGTAAAAAGTATTTAAAGACATTAATAATAAACTTTCATATTAAAAAAAGAACATAAAATTAAACATTCAAGTAAAGTAATAAAAATTAAAAATTATTAAATGAATTTGATTGGTCTGCTGATATAAAAAAAAAACTTAAAACTAAGACACATGGTTGTTGATTAAAAAAAAGAGAATTACGTTGTTATTGATTAGAAACGGGGAAGAAAGCGTCGCTTAGCTAAAAGAGATACAGAATTGAAAATAAATTTTTTTTATGTTGTTAAAATAATTAAAATTTAAGTCACAATAAAGTAAGAAGTGAAAATATATAGTGAAAAAGTGTAACTAACCTTTTACAACAAGTTCTTGTTAAAATTCTATGGTAAATATCCACTTAAATTAATGAAACCTTCAAATAAACCATAAATCAAGACTAAGATGCCATTTATACTGAAAATTCTCCAAACTGACGACGGAATCAGAGCGAAGCAATCCCAATCAAGGACAGACAGGCCCAGAGCGGTCTGAAACATAAAAGGAAGTAATTATCAGAATTTCAAAACTTAGAAGAAAAAAGGTATTTGATAAACTAAAATTTGAATCAAAAACTTACTTGTGTGAGGTGATAATTAAAATTTGATATTTATTTCTCATCATTGTGGTCGTAGAATCGTCCATTTTGATAAAAACAGATGTTTTCAACCAGTAGCATAAGAATAATTTGTTTATTATCCCTTTTACATATTGTATGCAAAAGGAGTTGCATAACTTGTGTAAGAACTAGATGTTAATTTTCATTAGTATGAATGTTCAGGAGTGAAAGACCATTTAGGTAAGAGTTTTTAAAAATTGTCTGCTTATTTACTTTTCAAATCTGTTTTAATACGCCTTACAGTGAAAGAATAAATTTATTAATATTTCACAGATTACAAAACTAATTTTTCTTTCATTTCGGTAAGGTTGGCAAAACTTAGCTCACTACCAAATAATTTCAAGGGCAAGGACACAGGACTGGCCTAAAAGTTTTCAAATACAATTGAAGTGATAAAAATAAAAAAGGGAAATAGAATTGATAGGAAAATTTCTTTTTAAAAAACAAATAAAATATTTAATATCTGAACCCAACCTGAGTATTAAAGAGTTCTCAAAACCGGTAAGTGGTGTATGATACCAAAAACCATAAAATAAATTTCTTGAAATCATTGGCGCCCAACAAATAAATAAATAAATACATCAATACAAACAAATTAAAAATTTAATAATAATAATAACACAAAACACAAGATTCATATCAAAATAGACGCATTCATCTGTGTCTTGTGTGAATGCCTCCATTTATATGTATTTTTACTATTTTTAGACGCGCGATTCTTTTCAGACACTAATGGCCGGCCACAAAGTTTAGTGTCTCCTCTGAAAGCTCTCTAATAAAGCGTTTGGCACCCAACCTGTTTCTGATCCAGCATTTATTATTTTTATTATATTTCTTATATTTCATGGAGCCCTTGTTTTTATTTTCCCGATGAATCTCCAAAAGTAAAATGGGTGTCATATCATGTCTCGTCGAGGTAACAGAAACAGCTCCAATCGAGATTTTAATAGTGTTAATAGAAATCTGACTGTTTCTTTTTGTAATCAAACTAATCTCTTTTTTTTGGATAATTTGTTCCGGGACATAGACTCACTTTTACATAAGTAGTACTTAAGAAAAACCTCGACTTCGACTTGCGTTAAGAACGACTTACGACGCATATTTCCTAAGCCTTACTTAAATGCTTAAGTAGCACCGGTGCAGTTGGACCTAAAAGTTTTGATAAGTTTGTGGAAAAAACTTGAATTCAATTTGTCTCATTGCACTTTCACTTATTTTTCAGCTATTTCTTTTATAATTTCACTACAGATGACACCTTAATAAAAAAAGGAGATTCTAATTATGAAACAGTTATTCTGGAAGTAAATTCAGGTGACGATATTTGTATGGTTGTCAGCATTCAAAATATTAGTGTAAGTATTTGGTTATTATTGTGTAGATTTCATTATATTATATAATATATTATATTTTTTTTAGTGTCCCGTTTTCGATACCAACCAAGATGTAACATTTAGAGGATTTTATGAAACTGTTAATAGAAAAGGAGGAATTACCATCCCAGTGAGTATTTTTACTTAAAAAATGCCTCTTTCTTCAATAGCACGGGAGGAGCCGAGTTGTCTACGCGACAGGTATATTTTTATTAGGGTCGAATTGTCCCCCGTTCTGGACAATTTATTTCAGGAAGATTACTTTCCAGAATTTCACTTGTGCCAAGTATTGATTTTTTAAGGTGTAATGTTCCTTGCCCTCACAATCTTGCACAAAGTATTGATTTTTTAATGCGTATTGTTCCTTGCCCTCACAATTACTTATTATTTTGTTATTGAAAAGTTTTTTATATTTTTTGTCTTGTACGTTGTATGCTTTGATATGAAATGGGTTTCAATGGAAACTTTTTAAATTGGCTTAAATCATATGTTCAAGCAAAACGTATTATTGTGAGAATCCAAAAACAAACAAGTCCTGAACATCTTATACAATAAGTAGGAAATTTAAACGTGGGAA
>CAJUYI010000004.1:126483-193650 GCA_910591695.1 Galerucella pusilla | reverse complement strand
AATAAAAAAAATTCCCATATGGTTCCAACTTTATGGCGGACATTGTACTATTCCCAATAAAACTATACTCTATGTAGTCTATGTGCTTATGTCTGAAATTGTTTTTCAACATTTTTCTTTAATATTTTCAGAAATACAAATTTCCCCACGGATTCTACGTAGTATTTGTAGCGAAACCCGATGATTACGATTGCGAAAAATCTGTAGGATTCTCTGCCGGTAATCCAGATAGAATTAAACACATCTCTCTCATTATTAAACCCAGTATTACATATTCAGATTACGTTACAGCAGTTTTGCTTACTTTGGGATGTATAGGTGAGTGTTCTCTACATTATTATTTGAAGTGAGAACCTTTAGCTACATCGGACTATCTTTGATAGCCACAAATCTTATTAGTTGTAAGCCAAGCAATAGGTAAATTTTCATGACACAAATCCTAGTAGAAAACGGACTGAGCCATCATGTGAAAGACATTATACGTATACTATGAAAAAGCTAAAGTGCTAAGTATGTAGTGATAATAATTAGAAAAGGGACTTTTTATTATTAATAATATTAACAATATGATTAAACGTCAATTCTTCAATGTGCTTGTTTCCTTGGATTTTTTCTATTACATTTTTTTTTCAATTTATGAATATTGAAAGATGAGCACTTTTCCAAATTTGTTATGGACTTCTTCAAGCTCTGGCAGCGTTGTAGGAAAACCATAATTACCACACCCTCCATTACATAATTGGTGATTTTTATCGAAAGGTGACTTCTTATCGGCAAGCTTGTGCGTGTGTTCTTCCCTCTCACTTCGTCAATTGACTGATATTGATTTATCCAGTGGCGTTGGTATTGTCAGTAACCTTTGTATTTTCAATTTTACTTGGTAAAATAAGTACCGTACGCTATTTGTACGTTTATGACATGTTTCCTCGCCTCTTACCGATGCACCGTAGCTTCAGATAAACTTGCCAAACTAGTATCAACTTGATAAATTTTCGACTCGCCAATGTTGTTGTTGTTGAGAATTGTAGATAATAAAAATACGAATACAACGAATTTTTTAGCGAAGTGATTGGATAAGATAAGAAAATTCATCATTTTTCCAAAAATTCATATTAGTATTTTCGTTAAGTTATAGCGATGAAATTTCGTAGAAAAACAAGTCCATATCATGCACTTTAAGTACGTGAAGACTATTACTTTTGTTGCAAATGCAATTTTTTTATGCAAAATTTTGCAGTAGGTCTGGATGCGTTATAGATAACGATATTAAAAACACAGATAACCTATAGTTTGGCAAGTGTATCTGAAGCTACGGGGCGTCGGTAAGAGGCGAGGAAAAACATGGCGTATATCTACGTACAAATGGCGTACGGTACCTATTTTACCAAGTAAAACTGAAATTACAAAGGTAACTGACAATACGAACACCACTGGATAAATCAATATCAGTCAATTGACGAAGTGAGAGGGAAGAACATACGCACGCGCTTGCCCATAAGAAGTCACCTGGTCGATAAAAATCACCAATTATGTAATCGGAGGGTGTGGTCATTATGGTTTTCGTACAACGTTGCCAGAGCTTTAAGAAGCCCATAACAAATTTGGAAAAGTGTTCTCTTTTAATATTCATAAATTGGAAAATAATGTTAATAGAATAAATCCAAGGAAACAAGCACATTATAAAATTAACGTTCAATCATATTTTTAATATTGTTAATAATAAAAAGACCCATTTATAATTATTATCACTACATAATCAGTACTTCAACTTTTTAATAGTTAAACGTAGCAATGTCGAATGTTTTCAACTGCATTCCTTTCACGGTTTCAGATAAACTTGCCAAAGTATACTTATAGATGGGAAACTGACCCGTGGTGCCCCATATTTGTACATGTGGTGCAACCTTCAGAGTCCCGTCAGCTGCTGTAATTTTATAGTTTTTAATGGCATATTCAAAATTACTGTAATTTTTCATTAATTGCAAAATGACATTTATGGTCCATTTTTCGATATTTCATTTAAAGTTACTCAACATTAGATTGATATTACAATAATAACAATCAAATAGTCAAGTTATATCATATGAACCAAAAAATGTACCTTATAACACCGTACACTAACGACCGACAAGTAAATTCACTTGCGTCGGAACGTTTGAAAATTTTGATAAATCTTTTCTCTGACGCCTTACACGTCTGTTATCATAATACAACTTTCAATACTGGCTTTAAACTAGCCAGAACTCGCCAGACGTTAGAAGGGGTAAGGAAATTTTCGGTAACCCATAAATCGACGAAGTGAATTTACTTGTTGGTAGTTAGTGTACGGTGCTTATAATGTCTGAAGTGGAAAAACATAAAGCAATAATCATCAAGTTTATATATTTTATTTAATATAAAAAAGTACACAATAAATAATACGTTTTTTTTTCATATTTCAATGACAAACATGAAGAAAAATAATAACTGTTAGTTCAACAGCAATGCAATAAACTGCCGTATAAAATATAGCTGTATAGAAGAATAACTACTTTTATATTCTGTCACTTTTTAGTTGATGATACATGTTTTATTTTATAAAAATAAAACTTTCCGGGTGTACCTCTTTCACTGTACATTCTGATGAAACATGTTTTATTTTATAAAAATAAAACTTACCGGGTGTACCTCACATTACAGTCTTTCACTGTACATTCTGGTTCTCATTAAATTAGCAATTTTAGTACCGACAGGACTCTCTAAGTGGCAGCACCTTCGCGCATTTAGAGTGTCCTGATTGAAAACGTGAGATGTTGCATCTCGACTGTATCATGTGTGTGTTGAACTCTTTTTAGGTGGGTAAGGATGGATAAGTTTCAAAATTCATATAAACATTTCCTCGTAGCATAGGCGAATGTTGGATAAAAATTTTAAAAGGGGTTCATTCATTTGTGTTGTCAGTCCCCATGATTTCATATATTTTTCTATTAATTCCTTAATAGTAGGTAGGCGTTCTCTAAACACGCAGTAGATGTACGTTTTCAATATTTTTGTCTGTCGTTATTAATAATTTTAGTCATTGGTATTGTATGAGATATTAAACAGCATTTAACGAAGGTGAAGTATTCTTCATAAAGTAGCAATGAATATAATTGAAAATAAGGTAAACATATTAAGAAAAATATCGTTTTTAATATGTTCTAGGTGCCTTTTATATAGTTTTCGGTGTTCCTTATTTTCTGTATACCGTAAAAGGATCTCCTCCGAGGCAACTTGAGTATGCAGTTGAATCTTCTGGCATTCCCAGTGCACGTAAGTTATTTGAATCCGACTATGATAAATATTTTTTTGTTTCACAATTCGTAGCTTCATGATCTGGAACACTCTTAAATTAGCTGTTTTTTATTATTATTTTTAATTAACTACAGTTTTTGTTACTATTTCATACCACTAATACCACTTAAAATACCAATGAAGTGCGTTTTTTTTATTTTAAATAAAAAAAAACTATACTAATATTTTTTTATTTTATTTTTTTATTGTTTCACCAGGAATTGTTAGGCTGAAGGTCATGAAAAAATCAGACGGCACAGGTATATTAAAATTATCTTTTAGTTCAAAAGTAAAAGTATTGCAATTATCCCTGCTTATTATCCATTCGTTTCATTTTGGTTTAAAAGAAAACGGTTCGAATCTAAATTTTTTTTATATTTCGTTAATTTGAAGAAAAAAAGTGAAGTTTATGGATATACGTTCAAAGAAATACATACCTTTCAATTGATTATCTATTTTACGATGAGGTTTCTGTCAGCTTGACCAGTTTGTAACTTCAAAATTCTGACTAAATTTCCATTCCAGCTCAATTTATTTCTAATCTTCCCTTTGTTTTGGACTTTTCTTCCACAATTGGTGGCTATGTTTCTTTCTACTTTGGCATAATATTTTGGTCGTATCCCTTATTAATCCTCTTTATTTAATTCTCACTTTCTTTGACTTTCCCTTTTTACAACTATCCCCGTCTCTTGTTCTCTTTATTTCTCTTCTTCCCTTTTCTTTCTCTTTTGTCATTTCCCCTTTTCATTTTCCCTTATTCATTTCCCATTACCTAGCTCTTTTCTCTTAATTCCCTCTATTTCCGTCCCACATTTCCCCTTTTCCTCCACTTCTCTTTATTCTCTCCTTTTCTCCCTATTCTTCCCACTCCCGTTTTTCCTCCTCTTTTCTTCCTCCATCCTCTTTTTTTCATTCCTCCTTTTTTCTTCCTCCCTCCACTTTCCTTCTCTCTTTATTTTTTTTCAACTTCCTTTTCCTTTATTCCATATATCTCACTTGCTATCCATCAAAGGTCAAAGGGAGGTAACTGAACAATCGATATTTTATTAGGTTCTATACATCAAGAGATGTTAAGACACTCGCGGCTCATTAAACTGCCCAAGATGAAAATTTTGAATGAGAATTTTTTCAAGAAGGGAAGGAAAAATAACTATTTCACTCATCCTTCCCTTTTTGAAAAAAGCTATTCCATTCTTGAAGAATATTTTTTCATCCCTTCTTAAAAAAATCCATTCCATTCTCCCGTCCTTTTCTTGAAGGTTATTTTTCCTTCCCTTCTTGAAAAAATTCTCATTCAAAATTTTGAACATGCGCAATTTAAGGAGCCGCTAATGTCTTTTAGCATTTCGTCTGCACATCTAAGTTTAGTTGTTTTAGTTAAAGTGGGGGAGATTGGGAAAATCATTTTTGGCCGGGGATATTTTTATCAGCCCTTTGTAAATTTTACAAGGAAAATATCAGTCTTTATTTAATATCTAATGCTTGCTATTTCACATTTAATGCTTTAATCTATTTTCGTTACCATTTATTTCACTTATTCAACATTTTTCCAGAAATTTATTTTGGAACCGCTCAATAACATAACCGTAGAAAAAGTATTACAATTTCAGTTTATTCACTAATCCAATTAATAGCTCAACAAATTTTAACCAAACTAAAATTACAGGGTGTTTTTAAATCCATACGAAATATTCAGGTGAGAGGTCTTTACGCTATTCCTCCTATGTTTAAATTTCATACGCTTCCTAACCTCCTTTACGTCAAAACCACATGTACCTAATTAACAACGAGATATTTTTTCCCAACGTTTTACTAATTTGGAATAAAAATTTCAATATAAATAACTTTTTTGGCTCCTTATAGCTTTTTGAAAATTCAACTACTTAATTTGAAACCAATTTTGTAAACATTAAATTGTTCTTAACAAAAAAGTGTAGAGAAAACAAATTGTTGATATAAACTTTTTTCCTTTCACGAAAATAATTTCATTTATTTCAAAAACCACATGATAATTTTTCTAAAATAAATCATTATCTATTGATAAAAATGTATCACTTTTTCCTTCGATCGCTCAACCAAAATTCCGTTGAAAAGAACATCTGAATCAATAATTTAATTCTAAACCATCGATAGCAACAACTTCCGTTCAATATGTCGGTAAACAAACAATACCTATAAGCTATGTTGGCGCATTCACTGAAATATTCAGAAAATTAAATGAACCCGGATTTGCGCTGATGCTCTGCTATAGGGTTTTTACGATAAAAGGACGATGACGTCATTTTTGGTTACAAATATAATTTATCCTCAACAGCCAGGCAATTTACAGCTATCGGGTTGGCAAACCTTCATGACGTTGTCAGACCAAAGGTAAAATTCCCCAGTTTGTTTTGACGTTTATTGACATTCGATCATCGTCTAATATTTACAAGTTTTTGCGGTGCTTTTAAATTCATTGTTGCTTTAAGATTTAAAAAACAGTTATTTTCTTAACTAATTATTCAGGCAAATCTGCAGTGTGTAGTTAATAAAATCCCGAAGCAGCTGAACAGTAAATATCAAGAGATGGTAACATCTTTGTTAAGCTATTTTGAACGAGAATACCGAAATGGGGGCCCGCTTCTCCCGCTTTCTACTGTAAGAGACGTAAGTAATAGTATTCGCTATTTGTATTCATTATTATTAAGAACTGTCAATCTAACATCAGATTGACTTTTCTAGATTTCGTTAAGTAAAGAAAAAAACTACCGCTTGGCAACATCACAATATTTTGTTTTGCAACGTCATCGTCTTTTTATCGTAAATAAACCATAGTAGGTTTGTTGTATTTTCCGTTAAAAATTAGAACACTAACAACATTTCATTGGTTTTTACACTGTTTCATGCACCTTATTCACTAACACGAAAGACACAGTAGATGTAGAGAATATAGGTAAGATGCGCATGCTTAAAACTTTTACAAAAAAAAGTGATTAACTAACCTTTTATTTTTTATTTAATTTAAATTAATAGACCCTATTAACTGCTGATCAAATTTTCACACTAAACTGCATTCAAACATCAAACTACACCGCTTGGTGTGTATATACAGAGTGCGGCAGATAAACCGTCGTTTAGAAAGAACTCGAGAACTGAGACTATTTTGTCGTACATTTGTGAAATTTTTTATTATACAAAAACTACAGTTGATCTCTTCAAACTTCTGTATATTACATTTTCTGAATCTTAAATAAGTATTGAAATAAAGGGAAGGTTCCAAGAGTGTGACCAGCAAATGGACCGAGAGGAAGGCAATATAATAAGGATGGGCAAAATGTGATTTTTGCTACAGAAATTAAAATGAGTAAATAAAAGAGTTTGGTTTTTCTTAAATCTCTTATATGACAGAATTAAAATTTGCTCCGGTATTTTATTGTGAAATGTAATTGAGTAATCGGGGATTTTTATTTTTGATGCATTGAAGTAGAGTTGAAATAATACCCTTCTTGGTGTGCGTCATCGATTGTTAATGTCCTTCTAACACATTACGTAGAAAGAAATGGAAAAAAGGCAAGTCTGTGATTAATCCTAATCAAAATATCACAATAATGAACCGTTTAAATGTATTACAAACGTTAACCCTAATCTTTGACTTACAAAAATTTGATTGGTTGATGTTTAGATTACGCGCCAGCGCAACCTATCAATCGGGAGCTCAAAATACTATGAAGGCGTTACTTTCGTAGCGGCAATAAGTCTTACGTCTTTTTCTTCTCACACTGACAGTTCTTGACATGTCTGTACTTTCTTGTTTACGGTCAATTATTATTTATGAAAAGTGAATATTAATCTTATTGTTTTATTTATATGAATAATACAAAAATATGCATGGATACACGGAAAAACATCAGAATTTTGAAAGTTCTCAAGTATTTTCAGTTAGAAAAAGAAGCTGGTAATTATTAATTTCATATAGCCTTTTCGAATTTGGCTAAATACGATCCTGATGATTTCATTTATCAAATTTAAGGTTAGCTATATGTCAAAATAGCAAATAAAATAAACGACAAGCCGAAAACCCGGATATACTTCACAATCGATGACGCACACCAAGAAGGGTATTATTTTAACTATACCCACATATTTTCAATTAATTTTTCTCCCCTTGGGGGGTTTATAATGGTAACCCCATACATAAGTAATATCTTCTCATGTAGTTTGGTTTAAGTTTAAATTTTTTAGATGTTATGATGTTCCATATTGATCAGAATGTAAAATTATTAATATTAATATCCAGGGTATTGATAAAATTTGAATAAAATCATCAATAAAAAAATTGGCACTTTTTCTTTTATTCAAATGGGACAACACCCTGTATGTGATTACATATTTTGGAATAATACATTGTCCACTATATGTCTGTGTTAGTGTTTCCTATACATATCTCTTGTATAGATTTTCAACACTTTCTCTTTGTATATTTCGCTGTAGTAATTGTCTTGTCTTCTATATAGACCACTAGTTTAACTGAAGTGCTTCCGTCTGAGTCACAGTTCTCACAGAAACTGAGTATGTGGGTAGATGTTTCATTGTAGAGTTCACATTTTCTGCACATAGGTTCACTAACTTTGCCCATTTTGCGCAGATGCTTCCCCGAGGTGCAATATCCATTCACCAGGTCAATAACTGTCTTCAAATGTCTCTTATTCAGTTTCATCAGCCTGGACGAGAGTTCCTTGTCCACCTTATTCAATAAACTTTTTGTATGGAGGTGTCCTTGTGTCAGCCTCCATTTGAATTGGTGTTTTTTAACTAGCCAGTTCCCCGTTTTCACTCTTATGTAATCCAAAACAGTTCCGAACCTATAAAGTCTTCTTAACAACCCTCTTTAGCTAGCTGGTATACCCTTTCATTACCTGCAATCCCCTCATGTGCCGGCACCCATATTAGAGTAATGCAGTATTTCCGAGTTGCCCTTGAACAAATTGTCATCGCGGCCATTTGCTCAAAGGTATTCCGGATCTTAGGCTAATAGGAAACAACTTACAATTCCTATAAAAAATAAATTTCTCAAAGTTATTGATTAATTATTTCTTTCACAACTTCTCATCTCCCCGATTAATGAAAATTTCGCAACGTAACGATATGGTAATGTTTGTTGAGAATCAATTGCAGAAGCGACGTATGTCGACTTAACCTAAAAAATTCAGTTCATAGACCCCCGTACACATTTTTACTATTCCTCTTGAGTTCTCGAAATCTTTCTTATCTGTCGCAACCTATATATTTTTCTAACTATATTGTTATTTATACAGAACTGAATGTTCAACGTACTATTTCGACAATGTCTGGCCCTTCGGTGGATACAACCGACTACGATATGTTGAACGAAATAGAAACCGATAGAAATTTGAGATTGGGCAGAGGCAATCCGTACTTAATAGAATTGGCGCAAAAACATCCTAAAGAATTGTCGAGAAAATCCTATTTGTACTTATACAATGTTCTAACGGTGGCCATCTTTTACGCCCTCCCTGTAGTACAACTAGTCATTACGTATCAAAGGGTAAGTATGTGAATATTTTCTTTTTCTCTAATTTTTATAAAAGTTTCCAAGCCAGGTCTTTAACTGATTTGTCGTCACAGTTGGCAAATATACATATTTTGCAAAACTGAAATGAATGGTCAGTTAAAACAAATAAAAAACAGAAAAAATTGAAAATGGTGGAAATTTTAAATGTAATTAAAAGCAACACAAAAACATAGATACTATTCTGGTTGCATAGCTGTCCATGTATTATTCATGAAATGGATGACAGTTACACGGGTATAGGATGTATGTATGTATTTTGGGGTGACAATCACTGAGACTTTTGTTTGGGCCGAGCTGGGAAACTCATGTTCGAATGGGTCCTTAACCAGTACCCAGACAGTGTGGGACTCATCCCCACGGGAATGCCTACAAACCAAACCCACCTCAAATGCGCCGTTACTCCTGCCTTGGAATCACTACCCTAGCATACTTCAAGACGGGCGGCGGTCCCTCACACACTCTCCATCATCTTTTCCCTTCTATCACTCCTACCTCTCACATGCCATGTCGAGTCCTTCTCTTTCCCTAATCATGCTCTCTACTACGCCACTTATCTCCATTCAATCCTCCTCGCCCCTCAACATAATCTCCACCATCACTGAGACTTGAAAGATCTATTGTGTTACCAATCCTACTGTCATTATAAGTTTCGCTAACGAAAAACATGCATTAAGATATGTGCTAGCTACTTGTATTTTTCTAAAGCGAGCTCTTCCATCGTATTTATTTCCACGCCTATTCGAATAACAAGTTCTTTTTTTGGTGATGGGAACTATGACTGACCAATTAATACTGTCATCTTTGCATCTAACAGAAACTCCCGCAAATAGTTGAAACCGCACTTACGTCCATTTTGACCCCAATAAGACACAAACGGTAAATGTAACCTCACAAAATTGTTATTTTTAAATTTTTTTTTTACATTGTCAAGACAGTACCTACCGACCACGTATGGAAATGAATGCTTTCGGATAGGATAGCATATGCTTTGACGTTTTAAAAAGTTTTGGTACTAGGCATGAGATTGAAGTTACCTAAAGTTGAAAAAATTTTTGTAACAACTGCAATTTAGCATAGCCATTAATTGTAAAGACCCCTCTCAATCCTGAAGTCGAAGCTGCCATAAACCTTTTAGAAAACATTAATATTGATGAATATAGAGGCCACAGAATTGATTACCATGGAATAACTCGACAACTTTTAATACATAGTTATTTCCAACATTTGTTGTAAATGAACCATTTTCTTTCAATAAAAAAATGCAGATTTAGTTCCCTGTAGTTGTGATTTTTTGGAGTGACATTCACTGAGACCTAAAAGATCTATTGTGCCCTGTCCCTGTAGTTACAGGCCATTTAATGTAATAAAGAAAAATACCCAATAATAAGTACGAATCCACTATAAAAAATATTTTATCAACTTTGAGGCTAGGTTACTTTTCTTCTTTTCCTATCTATGCGCGTCTAGAATGTCAATAATTTGACCTACTCCGCTACCAACCTCTTAAAAATGAACGCCAGAAGAATAGTTAATGGCCTGGATATATGACATTGTACAACAGATAAAAACGAGAGTCTAGTTAAAATTTAAACGGTTAATTAAACTTCGTTTAGATCTTTTGTACAACTCGTCCTTAACATAACAACATGTCTAACGGCTAGCCTTCTATGGTCCCACCCAGAGTATCAACCTACAATATTTGTAAAGATGGTCGTTGATAATTCGTCAATCCAATACCCCACTAAGCTCACCGAATAGAGTATAGTTTTTTGATAAAGGTAGATTGTTCACTCGTAAAACGACTTTTCTTAACAATTCGTTCTGGAACACTCTGTACGATTGCGACTAATTTTAAAATATGGGCCATTAGGCTGGCTATAACCGTTGAAATTTCAATACGAACATTTTCGAGGATTTAAAAAATATTGGACTTAGTCGCACTAATAAATCACCCTGTTGTTATTTCATTTTCACGAATTGTAGGTAAATAATTTTAAAAAGAAAGTATAAATCCGAGAAATTCCCAGAAACAATTGGAATTATGATTATGTAATAATTTTCTATTTTTAAAATGCCAGCACAAAAATAATATAGGTAATTCAAAAAAATTCAGGCGAAAGTGCAATAGCTTTTTATTTTACAAATATTGCCCATGAAATTATTATTTCATAGGAGTTTGACCTTAACATAAGATATAATATGCAGATTTTTTATTTTAGGTATTGACTGAGACCGGCCAACAAGATTTGTGTTACTACAATTTTTTGTGCGCACATCCCATGGGTTTTCTTAGTGATTTTAATCACGTTTTCTCGAATATAGGCTACGTTTTATTGGGCATATTGTTCAATTTAATAACATATTTGCGCGAGCAATCGCATAAAGACGACAATTTTGACAGACAATACGGCATTCCTCAGCATTACGGTATGTTTTACGCTATGGGAGTTGCTTTGATTATGGAGGGCGTTCTGAGTGGATGCTATCACGTTTGTCCTAATTCGCTGAATTTTCAATTCGGTAAGTGAAAACTTTTGTCCTTTGATTTTGTTACACATAATTTGATATTCAACCTGTTTATTTTTTTCGGCCCAACTCGATAAGTGGTACTCGATAATCCATAATTAATATGCATTTGACTGTGTGTTTTGTTATTTTTTGACTACTAGATATTTCTTTATTCATAACTTGAGAACCACCCAGTAGATTTTTTCACGTTTAAACCAAATCGATAAGGTACTAGGTAAAACAAAAATAATATACTTATCAGGAAAGCTAGAGCGCGGTTTGTACGTGACGTCACGTACTTCTCCTTAGTGACGTTAAGTAGGTTACGATTTTTCGGACTCCGCCGTAACAGCATTTGGCCAGCACAAGCTTGCTCGCTTTGATGTAATTCTGACAAATGCTGCCAACATAATTCCAGACTACATAATGTCATTTGACCCAACGTCAACCAATCATAATATTTGTTTAACTTAAATAAATAGTACGAACAATTTGCGTAGTTCCTCTTCTGTAAACACCCAAGACTTTTTAGGCTCATGTCCTTTGTTTGTGCTTTTCATAAAAGCATGTAGTTTATGAAAAGAAGCAATGTTCACCCCGTGTTTGATTCGAACGACGCGAAGCGGAGTTCGGGCAAGCGGTCAAGGGCGGGAAAGACACTTTACGCATGAGTTAGGAACATTATTTTTTCTACGACCGTATATACAAAAAGGTATATCAACCCATTTTTCAAGATTTCTTTTATTTTAACATGCATATACAAAACTTTAACCAAAAACTATTATTATTATTATTATGAAATATTATTATTATAAATATTATTATTAGAAACACAATTTGTTGCATTCTGTGAATTACTTAAAATTGCCGGTCCAATGGAGTTATTTGGTGTTAAAGGGTGAGTGAATGACGTTGATGATTTGATATATCTTTCTTATATCAAGCCCGGGTGGTTTGATAGGTATTTTATGACACTACTTTGAAGAATGTACAAGGTTATATCAAAATATTTTCATTATTTTATATTTTCCGAAAATTAAAAATGCAACAAAAAGCTAGAAAACATGTAGATTTTATTTGTTGGACTTTTATTCACCTGGTGTAAGAATAGTTATAATTTCTGAAGTAAAAACTAATAAGGTCAAAATTTGCATAATTTTACTTTCCCGCACTAGTGCGGGAAAGTGACACTTTCAAAGCTAAAATGCGTGCGGGAAAGTGGGTTAAAGCGCACGGTAGTAGAAAAAAGGAATTTAAATTTCGTTTTTATAAAATCATAATCTGAATATTTTTCAGACTGCGGTGCAGGTACCTATAATAAAAAATAGCGTATGATACACGTGTATAAGCGCCTTTTAAGCACTACTCCGTTAAAAGGCACTCGGCTTTTCCTCGTGCCTCCAAACTCGTCGTGCGTGCTTAAAAGGCTTGCTTATACACTTGTATCATAATATACTATTAAACCTCATTTCCATATTGAGATAGATCACAAATAATAATGTTAAGTGTGGAATGTTTAGATACAAACAATACTTCGTTAATTATTTATGTTGAATATATATTTTTTTCAGATTCTAGTTTTATGTACGTAATGGCGGTACTTTGTATGGTGAAATTGTATCAAAATCGCCATCCAGATATAAACGCTAACGCCTATACTATTTTTGGAGTGTTAGCAGTAGCAGTACTATTAGGCAAGTTAAAATAAAAATTTGATAATTATTACCTTCCAATTTATTTATATTGTGTACAATCTACTTCTATTTTTTCTTGTACAATTAACTTCTCAAAACTAATCCATATTCATATTTTCGACTATACAATGTTGACCCTTTAAACGAATTAAATCCTTTAAGCCCTTATTTGAATACAGCAACCCAATTTTAGCCCATTAAATTTGAATACAGTCATCCAATTTTGGCCATTTATTAAAATACAACCACTTCATTATCATTTTATACGACACTTCCATATAAACGAACAATTCTAGTCGATTTTTATTTGTGATTTTCAGCTATGATAGGAATTCTAGAAGGAACTCTCTTATTCTGGATACTATTCATGATCTTACACATACTTATGTGCCTTTACCTCAGCGTTAAAGTATATTACATGGGATGCTGGAGACTACGTGAGTAAAAAAATCTTGCAATACAATATTTCCATATTATTTTATGATCTGTTGTAGGCGATCTTTCGTATCAAAAATTTAAACAAGTTTGGATTTATGATTTTTGGTCTGGACCAGCTAACGTCATAAGACCGTGCCATAAAGGTAAATGTATTTGTCTTATACGACTATAGAATTTAATTATGTTTATTTCAGCTCGTTTTGTATTACTATTGATGGGAAATTTATGTAATTGGGGTCTGGCAGTTTTTGGGGTTTACCGTCTTCCAAAGAACTTTCCAGTATTTCTTTTGACAATATTTATGACCAATACTATGTTGTATTTCGTGTTCTACATTGTTATGAAGGTGAGATTTTTTCAAAATTCTGCTATAATTGTCATATGATTAATATTAAATGCATGCTTTTTTTCAGTATCTCAATAAGGAAAGGGTGCGGCTTTTAACCTGGGCGTTCTTGGTTGTTTCCGCAATTTGTGCTACTTCTGCCATGTATTTTTTCTTGCACAAATCTATTTCTTGGAAGGTACGTTATATTTTAGTTTTTTTCTTCTACATCTCTACATTAACATAGAATTCTTATTTATGCATAACAGATAGTTGATTCTAAAGAAACAAATTTAATGGTGTAGTTTTATTTTTATCCCCAATTTAATAATCGTTTTTTCAAAAAATTTAGACAGCCTAAGTCTGACGTCACATCAGTGATCGGAGCCTATTACGGTTCCAAACAAACTCTTTCTATGTAAAAGTCCCATAAGGAATTTTTTATTTAGCGTTTTCAACGTTATAAAGGCAAAATAAGACATCTAGTTTCCATATTGTGTTAGAGGAACGTGCCGTTCAAGTGATTTTGTATAGGTTTTTGCCAAGGTGAGTTAATTCAATTACTAAATTCAGTTGAAAACTTTTTCAGGTTATGTTGGTTATGTTTTGGTGATAGGTTTTTGGATAATTACTACTAAGTATATTATTATTTAGTTTGTGACTTTAACTGAATATATGACCGAAAAATTAATAAATTTATTATAATTCTGCAATAATTTTCAATAAAAAAAAACTTATTTTACAATGGCCCTGCTATAAGCCTCATCAAATGAATGTCAAATAATAATAATTAATTTTTTAATATGTATTTAATAGGAAATGTTTCTTTATGTTTACTTTGGGGCTTATTTCCGCATGCTAGTAGAAAAAATAGTGTACCTAACACGTGCGTAAAGTGACTTTTCCACACGCGATTGCTGGCCGAATTCGCTGAAGCGTCGTTCGGCTATTTGCAATAGCGTGCGGAAAAGTATCACTTTCCTCACTAGTTAGGTAAACTACTATTTAAAGAATGTTTTATTGAAATATTTTATTTACTCACAGGCGAAAATATAAACAACCCACTCAGTTTGCGAGAGTTTGTGATTGCCATTTTGTGGACAAAGAAAGCTCTAAGACATGTTTTGAAGTCATCTGAAAATAATAGAATATAGAAATTAAGAATACAGAATACAGTTTAGATAGTTTCAAATAAAATAAAATAGCCAACATAACCTCAAAGAGTTTTTAACTTAATTTAGTAATTAAATTAACTCACCTTGGCAAAAACCTATACACATACACTTAAAAGGCACGTTCCTCTAACACAATATGGAAACTAGATGTCTTATTTTGCCTTTATAACGTTGAAAACGCTAAATAAAATAGTTATTTATACAAGTGCGTGAAGTTATACTTTGCGCACGAGTTGCGAAAATGCAAGGCACGAACGTAGCGAGTGCGCAAAAGTATTTCACGCACAAGTGAAACCACATGAAGTAAAAATAAAAAAATGTGCTCGGAAGGGGTTAAAAAACATAAAAATGAATTTTCTATAAACTAATATATACACAACGAATTCTAATTATTTAAATTCATATTTACAGTAAAATGAGGAGAATTATTTGAATTACTGATTATAGCATTGGGTAATTTGTATTTTTTTAAAGTAACAAATATTTTTCACTATTTGTCTGACACTTCTGTTAAATTTACTGATAGCTCAAAAGTTTATACAACAAACGACTGAATTCAAGGCAACTAGATAATGTCGTAGCTAAAAAAGAGTGTTGAAATGATAATTTTTTACTGAATATAGTAACCAATCAAATTACTTAATTTCAAGTCATGTGCCAAATTTCATCCAATCACCGCTGTATTACAGAGAAAATACCTTACCTGTGGTGTTTTCAGTTTGGTGTTTATTTTTTATTAAAAATTAATTAAACGTCTAACTGACAACTGGATTAAAAACGTCGCAAAGATTTGGTATTGTATCTAACGATTCAATTAATTTACCAATTGTACTTTTCACAACTGTAGTTTTAAATAAAAATGAATAATATTTGATTAAAACTAATAAAGTTTGTATTAAAAATTATTGAACGTCAGATTGACAATCAATTTTTAGATATCTACAAAGTAAAAAATTATCTTATCGAATACTCCTCGGGTCTTGATAAATACTCAAAATTTTGTCGTAGAGAATCCTTCAAGCGTGTTGCTCAAAGATAATAGCCCTCGGCCTGCGGCCTTGGGCTATTATCAAGCAACACGCTTTCAGCATTCTCTATGACAAAATTATCTCGGTATTATCAAGACCCTAGGGGTATTACTACTGAAAATCCCATTTAAAAAGCATTGGTCATTTACGCACGCTTTTGGGTGCTATAATGAAAGTCCCATATAAAAAGCATTGTTGATTTACGCACACTTTTTAACGTATGTATAATGTATGATTTCACACATTTTTTTTGGTTCGTAAATGAGGGTGGCCGTAGATAAAATTCCTTATGGGACTTTTACATAGAAAGAGAGTTTGTTTGGAACCAGTCCAGGCTCCGCCCACAGTTGTCTATTCTACCTTTCATATTATTACGTCACTAAATTAAATTAAAGTTGGACACACATTTGGACATGGTACTTCAAATTTAGTCCTCATGTGTTTTAAGTAATATGAATAAGTACAAATAATGGGTAATCCAAAACTATAATTATCTTAAGTTTTGTCTTCAGATTAAAAGAATAAAATGGAATTAAAATTTTTCTGTAATTATGCAACTCATAATGCAGATACGTCATAGTGTAAATGTGAAGTTTTCGATAATCCTCTTTTTCCGTTTTATATTCCAATTTGGTCATGGCAAAATAGTATATTATTGAACGAGCAATTTCTGCAGAGAAGAAGTAAAATTAGGCAAAATAATTATTTATACAAAGCATATACACTCGAACTAATCACAAATAAAATTTAACCCAAAGTGAAACCAAAAGATAATACAAATGACTTCCGCCACTCTAGCCCAAACTTATTATTTTGATTATTTTGTTAAATTTCCAAATTTGTGTATAGCTTCAATTTATACCGTTGGCGTCAGAATGTAAAAGGCGGATTTTAATATTCAATTTTTTTTTATTTTGTATAAACACAAAAAACGCTATTTAATTTTATAAATGATAAGTATATTCACGTACCAAGTCAATTAATGTTCCTTGGTCCATTATTATTTTGGAAGATTATCAACGAAAATGCCTTCAGGCGATTTTATTACTATTGTTCAAAATGATAACTACCTGCTACCTACTATACTGCCAAAACATAAATCAAAACAAACCTAAGAATGACAGCTGAAACATTTTTGCGCATGCGATTTCATGGTTTTTGACTAAAATAATGTAATGTATTCATTACTGTGATTACTATTTATTTAAGTTAAACTTTCTACTTTACTATAGGAAAATGTACCTACCTGTATGGCCTATATAGCTAACGCTCAGGGCCATTTAATTTGTATTTGTTAATGTATAATCGAGATAATGTGACATTGAAAAGAGAAAATAAAATAAAGGAAAATGATAATAATAATTTATAGTTGAAAGTAGACCAACTTCTTAATGCAATAGTGTAATTGAAACTCAATAATGGGGCTGCATAAACATAATATTGGAAACTATAATTCACTTTTTCTAATATAATTGTAATGATAATGAATGTCTTTATTAACAAACGTGTACAACACATTGAACGTTGCATGAATCCACCTTTACTATATTCGTTGCTTCTACTGTCAAAATAATGTCAACATATTATTCAGTAGTATTAGCGTGGTAGTGTAACAAACATCCATCCATAAATCTTCACAAATTTTCACGTTTATAAGATATAAAAGGGCGCTAAATGCATAACTCGTCCGGAACGCGAGTGCCTAGTTTTTTGATACCGGCCCTGTTGGTCATGAACAAGATACAACAAACGAAGATTGTCGAAAACTTCACATTTACACTAGTGACGTATCTGTATTATGAGTTGCATAACTTCGGTACATTTTTGTTTGCTTTTTTGCCACCTATTCATATTACCTAAAAAAATATGGGGCAAAAATCGGAAGTTGAGCACCCTATTTGAATAAACTCTAATGGGTGACATGTAGACTTGTTATCTCGACACTTTCAATTTTTTCAGATAAACTCGGCAGTAATAGTTTCTTGATTATTAATTTTTTTTGCGCGATCGATCTTTTTTGTTTATTTACAGCATCGGTTGTCAGGACGGTAGGTTGTGTTTACTGGTTTCTAAGTCTAACACGTCGGAAAGTGATTTACTTACCGTTCAGACATCTTAGCCCTACATACATTTAAGTAGACCTATAGTATATTAAGTATTAAGAACGGTAAGAGTTGTTTACCGGTCGACAGCAATGTTGTTGGAGACCGGTATTACCCTTGACGTTCAAGATGCTTATACCATTTTTTGCGCGATCGTATTGAAATTTCGAATAAAATAATTCAAATTTCTTCGAAATGAACGAAATGTCAAAAGTGACACTTATTCTTCTCGATCAGTTTAAAGTATAATTTGCATTTTGGTGAAATTGTTTTTATGCTATTTATTACTTTTTATATTTTTCTGTTCGGTTCTGTTCATTAGTAAAAATATAAATTTTCTTATTTTTTTTTGTTCCTTTTGTGTAATGAATGAAGAATATATTATTTATTCGAATGTATGTAGGGCTAAGACGTCGGTAAGTGAATCACTTACCGACGTGCTAGACTTAGAAACCAGTAAACACAACCTACCGTTCTGACAACCGATTCTGTAAATAAACAAAAAAGATCGATCGCGCAAAAAATAATATATTACTTCACTCAATACACAAAATAAACAAAATAATAAGATTTATTTGAGTTAACTGTATAAACCCTCACTTCGTGGAATCTACTCATCATATGGTTTTAAATGAAACTAACTGTTTCTAAATGACTCCACAATATATTTGAAAAAATGTGTAAATTGCAAGTAAATTATGACAATTGTTTCGATAAATATATCATCGTCAGAATGACAGAAGTTACTTTTAACATGATGTATACTTGATATATATTTGGCTAGTTATACTGATCTTAAATGGGACAAAGATATCCAGAATATCCCCATAGGGCTAATAATATCAAAGCTACTATTGGAGAAAATCACGTGTCAATAGATGGCACTGAATTTTTCAATATGGCTGCTATAAGGGTGAACAACAAAGGCACGCGGCCGGTCAGCTGATGGCATGACAATAGTCTGTCACAGTTTGTGAAGGTGTTTAGTTCGTTCGTTCGTTCGTTTTTTTGTGTGTATTGTTTGAGTTGTTAGATAAAAAAAATGGCAAAAATTGAGGTAACCCTTCTTAACCTTATGGAATACTTTACCATTTATACTCAAATTTTAAATCACAGATTTTAAATGACACAACAAAATTATTGGCATCTGATTTTGTTGTTCACCTTTATTGAAGTTAGAAAGGAAATTAACAGATGTCGCCCACTTCGTAGTTTTCGCCAATTTGTAAAATCTTCTTCTTTTTTCTATTCATATATATTAAGTCAATCACTAGATAGGCACTATTTGGACTAGCCAAATATATATCAAGTATACATCATGTCAAAAGTAACTTCTGTCATTCTGACGATGATATATTTATCGAAACAATTGTCAATAATTTACTTGCAATTTACACATTTTTTCAAATATATCGTGGAGTAATTTAGAAACAGTTAGTTTCATTTAAAACCATATTATAATAAGATTTATATTTTTTTAATGAACAGAATCGAACTGATCAATATAAAAAGTAATGAATTGCATAAAAACAATTTCATCAAAATGCTAATTATATTTTAAACTGATCAAGAAGTATATATGTCACTTTTGACATTTCGTTCATCCCGAAGATATTTAAATTATTTTATTCCAAGCTTATTTCAATACGATCGCGCAAAAAATGGTATAGTTAAAATAATACCCTTCTTGGTGTGCGTCATAGATTGTGACGTATATCCGGGTTTTTGGCATGTCGTTTATTTTATTTGCTATTTTGACATATAGCTAACCTTAAATTTGATAAATAAGATCATCAGGATTGTATTTAGCCAAATTTGAAAAGGCTATGCAATTAGTAATTACCAGCTTCTTTTTCTAACTGAAAATACTTGAGAACTTTCAAAATACTGATGTTTTTCCGTGTATTCATGCATATTTTTGTATTATTCATATAAATAAAACAATAAGATTCACTTTTCATAAATAATAATTGACCGTAAACAACAAAGTACAGACCTGTCAAGAACTGTCAGTGTGACAGTAGAAAAAGACGTGACACTTATTGCCGCTACGAAAGTAACGCCTTCATAGTATTTTAAACTCTCGATTGATAGGTTGAGCTTGAGCGTAGTCTAAACATCAACCAATCAAATTTTTATAAGTCAAAAATTGGGGTTAACGTTTGTAATACATTTGAACGGTTCATTATTGTGATATTTTCATTAGGATTAATCACAGACCTGCCTTTTTTTCCATTTCTTCCTATGTGATGTGTTAGAAAGACATTAACAATCGATGACGCACACCAAGAAGGGTATTATTTCAACTATATAAGCATTTCGAACGTTAAGGATTCGAGGCTTCGCTTCGCTCTGCCTCCAAACATTGCTGTCGAACGGTAAACAACCCTTACCGTTCTTAATACTTAATATACTATTAATATCTCATTTGTATGACTTTGTTTACGTTAAATAGTTTTGTTTATTTACAGAAAACGGCTGCACAATCAAGACAATTCAACGTAGAGTGTAAGCTCGTCCGTTTTTACGATTATCATGACATATGGCATTTCCTAAGCGCCATTGGCATGTTCTTTACTTTCATGGTATTATTAACGCTTGATGATGATCTTTCACATACTCATCATTCTCAGATTCCAGTATTTTAACCTTCCGATAAGTCTAAAACGACTATTTGATATATTTATCGAACAATGATAGTTTTTTTTTTAACTATCGGCATCGTTGCAATAATTATTAGTTATTTTACATTTTAAGCCCGATCAACCAATAGAATTGCTCATTTTTAGTATTTATAAAATTAAAATAGATTAAGAGTACATTTTGTGATACCAATAATATTGTATGCAATTGTCTAAACGTCCAATTTATAAAATCCTTTTATTTAATGTTGACAATGTTCAAAGTATATTTGTTTATCCTATTCAATGTGGTTCCATTCAAACAAATAATTATCTTTAGTGAACTAAACTAGACTACTGTTAATTGTTAATCTCTGATTTGCTGTGAATATACTTATTATATTTTGTAACTTTCGTCATATTTTAACCTTTCAAAATACACCACTTGTCGCATGTGTCAATTTTGCATAAGTACAATGTGAATTGAATTACCCATTTTGGTGATAATCTAGTGTTCCAACGTGATTTTCACTTTATTTTTTCGTCTCATTTGTGAATTTATTTGTTTATTTCCATGAATCTAATAAGTTTGTTCGTAGAGCAGTCAGAAATCGTCAGAGGCATGCGTTGATAGAAACAATTTGGCAGTTGGTGATTTTAAAATCCATTGTTTGAAGAAAGAAATTTGCGGTTTCGGATCAGTTGCCAACTATCAGAATAATTTGCTGACCGGGATCAAATTTTCAGTTAGAACATGAGAACATGCGTATTGTGTTGCTGTGGAAAGTGACAAATTTTCACTATTTTTTTATTATAGTGAAAAAAAAGAACATGGAAATAGCTAACCAGTCAGTTCCTTTTTAAATAAAACGTGACCAAAATAATTTGTATGTTGTAATACCAAAGAAAATCTCTCGCTTCTTGTTAGGATGGCCCTGACTTATTCTTTATTTTTTTCACCTATTCTTCTAGTGATGATGAACTTTTATTAGTTCATTTTCATCAAAGATATCACTGTCAAATTGTCAAAGTTTTCCACCTGTTCATACAACAAAAATTGCCAATCGATTGGAACATCTGTCTACGAACAAACCTATTTTAGGCGAATAACAATCAATAACCGGTAAAAACCAAATTTATTTAGTTGATATGGTTATTAATGGTTATAAGGCGATAACGTCATTACTTCTTTGACATTTTTGACCGCGGTAATTACGCTGCACTGGAGCTGTGTAAATACCGGAATACCAGAAATTCAATGGCGACTTGCCAAAAGTTCCTAGAACTATTGGCCACCGATGCCTTGAGAATACAGCTAAAGCGTTATTTTATATTTCATATTTACGCTCCGGGGGTGTATACATTGCTTCAATAAAGCAATGTAAATGTTCGCAATGATAAAAAACCTGCAAAAATCTTATGATTTGAATAGTAGACATTGACATTATTGTCATAAAAACCACTTTTTGTTGGCCTTACTGATCTTAAACTGAATTCCTCTATTGCGACATCGCTTTTGACTTTTTTTTGTTGTAGACCACTATTGACTTAATATTTCCCAGATTTTCATTGACTATTTCGCTACTTGTGTAGAATTAACAGATAGGTAGATAGATATAGATAGAATATCTGTCATACGAACAGAAGAGGTTAATGTAATTAATTTAGTTGAAAATTTTTTGACAGTTCTAAAAAATCCAATCAAATTTCCTCATTTTTTATCATATGAACAATTTCACCCAATCATGTCAACATTACACTGGTAACAGACCATGGGCTATTTTCACGTTGCTATGGACACATATTTATTTATTTCGATTTTGAAGTTTTAAATATTCAATGTTTCGAAATGTCACGATTTGGTTGTAATACTGAGGAACATATTAATGAAATACTAATCGAACATACAGTAATAAATTTGTATGGAGAGCATATATGGACTTTTGCAACAATAGAAAGTATTAATTAGATGGAAATCATTTAACTTTTCTAATTGTTCCTTAGTTAATTGCACCTTTAAATACATTGTTTTAGCTCTGAATTTTTTCTATAATTAGCAAAAAATTTTCCATCCAAATAACCATCGGACAGATAAATGCTCAAAATATTTATGACAACTTTCTTAAACTTCTTGCTTGTAGGCAACAGACCTCCGCCATCTATGCCTCCGCCTACGGCGTCGGTCTGTTTCCAAACAACAAGCTTTCGAAATCTTGTCATAACATTTTTTATCTACAACTGTCATATAACGGGTACGATTTGACACAATTTTCAGTGTCATAATGACGTATATTACCGCACCAGTGCGTTTTTGAATAGATTACCGCACTAGTGCGATAATAAGAGTCTAGAAAAATACCAGAATTAAATATTTAAAACAAGACTGGAAGCTGCATTTTCAATTTCCGAAAGCAGCTTGTCTTCGCTTGAACTCATTTTTATAGATTTTTGTTCATTTAACTTTGACAATTTGATGACATAACTTATTTATTTTATTTCCACAGCTTTGTTTGTATTTGTTGCTATGATCACAAAACATGATATACAGTACCTTATGTTTGCAGTCAATATTATTAAAAATATGTTGAATTGAATTTTTTTTCAATTTCATGATATAGGTACTATTAATAATACTAATAAACAGTTGTAGATAAAATTTTGTACGTAATACGTGTGATAGGAATTATTAACGCACTTATGTGATTTCACGACTCGGCCTAGTCACATGCGTGCGTTAATAAATGTCCATATCCCACTAATTACGTAAATAACTTTTCGAATAATTAGAAGTCCTTGGGTTATTACTACTGAAAACAATTATTATTGCTGCTCGTGACAACGGACGTACGCACGTCGTATATTTATCAAATACTGCGAAAAGAGCTATGAACACTACCGACAACATCCAAATGTTATCCGAAGACGAATAACAAATGTTTTGCACTGTTTATGACTACAGTAAGCATATACAGGGTGTTTTCAAATAATACTTCTTGTAAAATTGGACAAAGTGATAAAAAGATTGAGGGGTCTATTTACTCAATTTACTTTTCGAAATTAAATTATCAAATTTTAAGGTGGAAGGATGAATTGATTTGACATAAATGCAAAAGGACATGATATATTTTGAAGGAAAAACATGACTAATTATTGATCCAGTGGTGTACATTCGGAAGAATATGTTACTTTATTTCCTCTCCCATTTCTCACCCCACTGGCATTTGAAGCTATTTTCATTTTATTTTGTATTCCTCAATGGTTTTCACGTGAAAAATGCATAACCTTTACGTATCAAAAAATTTGTAGTTTTCAAGATATTTAATGTTTTCATGAAGTCTGCAAGATCACTTTTTTATAATTGAATAAAAAATATGAAATATTTTACTTGAATTGTTTTCAATAAGTACTAAAACTACCTACTACTGGTTAGAATATATGTTACAGGAAATAATTTGTGAAACAGCTCAATGCATACAAAACATTAGGAGAAGACTGTTGAAATACATGTCCAAATATCCCATTTCTTGTAATTTGTTGGCTGCTTGGTGAAAAAGTATGTTTGAATTTTATTATCATGGAGAATATATCTAGTCTATCTAACGTCACGATCATGCGCATAACAAAATTTCTGTTCCAACAAGTTCCGACAATTCCACGGACTGATAAAAATGCGTTCCAACAAAAACTGGACACGTTCATGAACCTGTCGGCGAACGATTATTTTCATCAGAGATCTGGATGTAGAACCGTTCGTCCAAACTGTCAGTTGATGTTTTAGGGCGAGTTGTATCAAACACCCATACTAGGTTTAATGACGACTGATGTAATTGTTGATAATAAATACATCAATCAGCAACAGTCTAAACATCGCTTATCATTAAACCGAGTCAAAGTGTTTGATACAACTCGCCCTAAAGGTTAGGTAATGGTAAATTAACATAAATCATACATAAATAAAACGTGAACTTATAGGGTTGTGAAAAAGTTCCTGAAAGTGGTGACTGTTTAAAAATGAATCGTAGAATCGTTCCAACAATGCATAGGGTATGATGTTCATGGATTAATTCACGTACAGATTCTCGAACGTTAGATTAGTACATAAATAAGTTCACGAACGTTCACGTACTAATCAGAAGGTGGTTGTTGGAACAAACCTTATTGGGCGGAGTAGAATTCGATGAGACCTCTGGCGGAGAAAATTGTAACTAACGACAACGAGTAAAATAATTCGTTTTGCATTGTTTTTGTATTATATTCATGTCAACGTAATTACCGTGAATTCGTACTTTATTTGTTTGATTTTGTGTCAGTGACAAGTTTAAAACTGTGTTTTTCTATTTAACTCAACTCTCATCATTTCTGAGGTAATATTCTTATATAATCAGAGATATTATGGAAGAGGTTATGTTATTCTATTTTTTGTTTTCATTGCAGATCAAAGAGAAAATAAGTCGGTATTAAAGATTAAAAATATTACTCAATACAAACCTACCTTCCCTGCAACTTTTGTAGATATAATTGTATCAAAAATAAAATAAAAACACGAAATCAGACCTAAAACTAAACAGTTAATTGAACGCTTGTTGTACTTTTCACAAAAATTAACCATACCTATTACTCCAAAAATAAAAATATTAGGAGTCAAAATTTATTTTAACAACACAAAATAATAAAGCACAATCAAAGAAAAAGCAAAAGTTTTACAAAACACACACTGAAAATAACTAAAACAGCAAAATAAAACCACTTAAATATCAAAGGGCTTATACGGCAGCTGATTTGCTTTACTCGTTGCCAAGATGACATTGACATTTCAGAGCGCCATAGCGTCATCTATCGAATTCTACTTTTCCCATATAATAATATTTCTCTATGGGCATTACAGTTTACAGTAACACAACAGCCGGCTTCTTTCTTAATTTTTTATGTAATAAGGCTTCGATTGCTGGAGTAAACATCCAAGAAATAAGGACTCATTTGCCTTTCTCCATTTAGTTTTGTGGATACAAATTTCTTCTGTATGTTCCTTGTGATGTATTAATTTTCTTTTCGTCATTCTTGGAGATTTGATATAATTTATATTTCAACGCTTATTAAGAATAAGATACAAATTTCATTCAATTAAAAAAGAAGAATATGTAGGTTAACTGATGACACTAATGAGAATTTTCTTGAGGATAAACATTCATCTGAATAGATTTTAGATCTGTAATTTGGATATTTTGTGTTGTATTTTCAGTATAAACAGTCATATATCGCTTTTAAAATACCTAAGGAATTGAAACAACGTCGAAAAAAGGCGTTGTGCGTAAGACGCTTTTTTATCTTAGGCGAATGTCATATGACGTAACTTGGACTTCCCTATATAAATTTTCAAATTTAAATATTTGCAATATAATCAATTATGTAGATATTCGCTTTGACGTACTGATTAGGAAAATACAAATTATTGATATTAGAACTGTAATCCAGACTTCCATATATTTGTAAATTTAAACTGAATTTACTGTCAAATATCAATGGAACCTCCATTTAAGCCAAAAGAATCAGACTGCTGTAATTCAGGCTGCAATCCCTGTATACAGGACGTGTATAAAAAACAACTTGAAAAGTATAACGAAAAACAGCTCCAGCAAGAACAGTGGGATAACTGTTTATTAACAACAGCCTATACAGTTTTTAAACTCACTAAAATTGAGAAGATGTATAAAGATGCTTTGCAGCTTACATTTGAATATGTAGAATGTTTGAATTTGAATAGTGTAACTAGAAGTGATAAATTGAGAATTATTTATAATCCAGGTCAGTTCGTAATGCTTAAAGCTGGAAGAAAAAATGAAGAGTTTCAAAGACCCTACACTCCTATACCAATAAAGGAACAAGGAAAGTTAAGTTTTACCATATTAATAAAACTATATGAAATTGGTCAAATGTGCAAATATGTTAAAACCTTAAAATTAGATTCCAAAACATTATGGAGAGGTCCATATGGGGACTTTTTAATAAATTATACATACAAAAATATTCTATTTATTGCACAAGGTGTTGGAATCGCACCGTTTTTGAGTATAATTAGTGATATAGTGGATAATGAAGACTGCTACACTTTTTTAAAACTTTATTTTTGTTGTAAAAGTAGTGATACTATCTACCTAAGAGACGAATTGTATGATTTACAAAAAAAACTGGAATTTTACCTATGAAATTTTTGTGGGTAACTCTGAAAACATGAGACCAAAGTACAATGAAATAATTCACAATTCAAAACTGGATCATACTGTTGTTGAAAATCATGTTAAAGAAAAAAATGTCAGTATTCAAGTATTAATATGTGGTAATGAACCTTTTATGACACACTTTAAAAATATTATATTACAATGTAATGTTGATGAGAAGAATATAATTCTTTTTTGATTGTGTGGTATTAATACCCCTACGCTATATGCACACAACATTCCATTCGGATAAAATGCTCAACCGGAGCTACTAATTGGAACAAGTAATTTACACATGCAGTGTAGCATTATGGGCTTGCAAAGGACTTTGTTGAACAAACTGAAGCCTGGGAACCACACATATTTTATGGCTGTATGTGATAGAGGTCAGGCCTATAATTGCTGCATATGGCTCTGTGGTCTAGTGGAGCACCAGCAAAATCTGCAGGTAAGTGTTCAACTCACCAGACTGCAGGGACTAGTCGGGGTGGCAATTACGGGTGTAATTCGCACCACTTCCACAGCTCTGGAAGCATTCTCAACATAACACCTCTTCAACTCTATCTTGAAAGGAAAGCAAGAAAGGACATTCAAGCTGGATCCACTGCCTGGTGCAGCCTGAACTTGTTAAGAGTGTTTAACAATATGCAGCAACAGTATTTAAAGTGGAAGTAATACTGCATTGCATGGTTCTGAAAAGACCACTAACAAAAACCAAACCAACGTTTACATACCAAGTTTGTATCAGGGATAAAGCATCTTTTAAAAAATATCATAGTTAGTCAGTAAAAGTCACTTGTGAAAGAAAATTGAAATAACCTTAAGAAATCAATTGTTTTGCTGTTGATGTTGCAGATAATGTTTAATACAACTGAAGCTGATGGTTGGGCCAACAATTGTTTTGTCTATTTAGTTGTAGGTCATAAAATACATGGACAATCTTCTGTACTTTCTAATGCTTAATTTTAAACCTGTTCCCAGAATTGGAAAACATTACAAATTCATTTAATTAAAGAATGATCTTAGCCTAAGGTAAAAAATAATACATTACATAATTATTTGAGCAAAGTTAAGTCAAATATTCAAAAATGCATGTTTGTATGAAACATTTGTCAAGAAACTTGTTATGTTGACTACTGCTTAAAATACAATACGTTGCAAATGAAACTTATTTAAGAATTTAAATTATCTTTGCTCATATTACATAAAGAAAGTAAACAAAACATAACAAAAGATACAAGTATGTAACTGAATTAATCCATTTTCCATTATACCTCATGTCCTGCAGCTTGCCGCAGCAAAATGTAAATCTTTTCCTTTATCCAATCCTTATTATAAGGAGCATATGTATTTGTAGATTTTTGATATACAAGACAGCTCAAGTCCGAAAGCTAAAAGTTATTTGTGATTTTACAAACTAAAAAAACGTAATTAACAGTTCTGGTGTTAAAACCAGATACATATGTGATAACTGGAGTTACATCACATTTATTACCGGCATTCAATACAAACTGATTCCTAACCCTAACCATAATTTTGGGTCTAGAATTACATACCTGATCTACAAAATCGAATAATTGGGAGATGTCATATGTAATGGTGGGAGTATTTGGATTGCGTCTTTTTAAATGTTCTTCATAAATTCTGCAAACTCCTTCCATACACTCATTCACCGACTCATAATCAGAGTATGTACGTGTTTCAGGATTTGTACCAGGTTGTACTAACAATATTGTGTGTGCCTATAAAATAATCTAAAATTATATTTATATAAAAGTGAAAAATGAATAACATTACCATATCTATTTTTTTCTAAATTTTACCTAAAAACTTTAGTGTAAAAATTGAGATTGTTTGATCGTTATAAATTCTGTTGGTGAAACTGGACTCATACTGGACTGGAACTACTTCTTCTTTTTTATAAAACGGGGTTAAAAGCAGCACAGCAATTACGTTACGCCTTGGTTTTAAATAAAAATATTTGACTCATAATGTTTGTTAGTTTTATCGAAATTTGAAATATTCATAATTATTAGATTAAAACTTAAAAGAAATCAATCTGCTGTGTCAATATGGTAGAATAGGTGGATGAGCATTTAATGTTCGGGTTCGCAGACCTTTCAAAATTCAACATCCTTGTCATTTGTCAGCTCACTGCGCCAAAACTGGCCAAAACTGATGCGCACAATACAAAAACAAATATGTCGGAAATTTGTTTAATATGTTTAAAAACAACATCTGATTTGTTTAAGGTTGGAAATGGTGAATCTGACAATAGAGATATTTTACAAAAGTTGATGGAATGCGTACCAGAGCTGGTAAATATTTAAGACTTACCTTAAGTTTTACAACAAACAAATTACTATTCGTCACAAGCGCTTTGTTTAAGTTGAATACAAAAGTTACTTCTTTCTAAATGAAAACTGTTTTTTGCTTACAGGATTGGAATTGCACATTTCAAGTATGCTCGTACTGCTGTCAACGCTTACAAGATGTGCATTCGTTTAAATCACTATGTATCAACTCATATAACTGGTATTGGTCTTTAAGAACTACCGTAGAAGTTAAAGAAGAGTCTGTACAAGTTAAAAATGAGGATACAGAAAGTAAATATATTCAACTTCAAAATGAAAACGACGATGAAGATTCATCATTGGAGAATAATCTAGCGTCAGATAATGACGATCATAACGAAACTTACAATAGTCCAGACTTTAAAGAACCCCTCGTCGAAAAACCGCAGAAAATTAAAAAAGAAAGAGAAAATACTAGAGTACCATGTCACATATGTGGGAAACAGTATGCCTCAAAATACGTTTTGAAAAAACACATAATCATATGTGAAATGAAACATGACAGTAAGTTACAGTTTTATTAATATTTGAAATACTTTAAGATAAATATCAATATATTTAGCAATCTACTAGAACTAAAGTATCCTTAAATAGTTAATACATTTTAGATGGCAACTCTGTCAGAAGTGACAATGAAGAACAAAAATCAGCTCCATCTTGTTTGGAATGTGGTATAACATTTAAAAATAAATACATGCAAAAAAGACATTTTGATAATGTACATAATACTAAAGATAGAAAATTCATATGTGAAATCTGTAATAGAAGTTTTGCCACCAAAGTTTACCTTGAAGCTCATAAGAGATATCATTCTGGTGATCGACCTCATGTATGTTCATTTTGTGGTAAAGGCTACATAACTGCCAGTGACTTGTACCACCACGAAAAAATCCACGCCAACAAACGCAACTATCGTTGTGAAATATGCCCCAAGGCTTTCAACACTTCTTCTGATTTATACAAACACAAGATGTGTGTTCACATGGATCCCTCCAAATGGAAATACACTTGTGACGTTTGCGAAAAGAAGTTTCCTTTGAAAATAAACCTCGATAGCCATAGAAAGACTCACACTGGTGAAAGAAACTTTCCGTGCAATTTCTGTGATAGGAAATGTATCAATATGTCAGTATTAAAACGCCACATAATCACGCATTCGCGCATAAATCCGTTTAGATGTGAAATATGTGATCAAGGCTACAAATTTCAAAAATCTTTGGATATACATAAATTCAAATCGCATGGTATCGGAGATATAAAAATTAAACCAGTTATTAAGAAATTCCAGTGTCCTTTGTGTGTTAAAGCTTATTCGGCGAACAATAAACTGCAAAAACATTTGAGAGCACACATGGGGGAGAAACCATTTAAATGTCCCAAGTGCCACAAGGGGTTTTCAGATAAAAGTTATATTAAATTACATTTGAAGACTTTACATAATATACCCAGTGGTGATAGGATTCACTTGAATATTTGAGAAATTCTATTGTTTAGCAGCCTTTTGAATATTTGGCTGTTTTGTTACACTTTAATTATGTGGTTATGAATTCTCCAAAGAATCGACAAGTTAATAATTGGTGAATTGGTAACTTTAAAATAGGATATCAAAGTTTGCTAATATTTTTCCCATTTTTTGCCATATTTCAATATAAGTTAACAGCTGGTCTGAACTAAGGGTATTTGTTTAAACTGAAATCAAAATTAATAATATTCACTATTTTGTAGATATGTGATCTGCTAATTTTGATGAGGAAAAAGTTGTAATTATTATAATAAATATGTTTGGCACTCTGTATTTATTTTTATTGAAACAAAAAAATGTATGTGACTAAAGGAGTTTGTAGAGAGAGCAGGCTTTTCTTACTTCAAAACCTTCTGAAGATTCAATTTTAAATGAAAATATATACAGAATGTCCCAACAAATTAGTTACTTTATAATTTTCAATATAATAAAAATCAACTGAATAGTGAATAGGGTCAAGTGGTATAAAAATGAGACATTTTATACAACTTTTAATTTTTAAACGGTGTCCTTATTGAAATAATTTTTTTTAATGGTTATAATATGCAGATTTTTATGGTGAATAACATAGAAACGACGAATTCAAGATAATCTTTATAGGTTTGAAGGAAAAAAATGAAACTTGTGTCTACACGCCATTTTGGGAAAAAATGAGACAAGGGGTGGGTAAAAATGAGACATACCAATTTTCAGTGTTTATTTTGTTGTTGGAGGCTGGAACAATTATAAGACGGCATGGTTGAAAAATAAGACAAAATTTTATATGATTTTTACCAGATTTATTTAAAAATGAAGTAAAAACTGAAAATTAGTTACAAAAACATTTTTTGGGTCATTTTTACCCCCTACTAATTATTTTCAAATAAGAAAATAAATGTAAAACAGTTAATTTAAAGCAGACTCAAATCGCATTTCACAAATAAAATTAAAATTAAAAAATATTAATATACAGGGTGATTCATATGTAATGGGCCAAATTGTAAATCTATGTTCCAAAGGCCAAATTAATAATATTTTCATTAACAATAATGGGTCTTAGTCTGCTCCTTACTGAGGTACAGGATGTTGAAGCGAAAAAAATAAAATAGTTTTTTGTTAATAGATCAGCTACTTTTCTACATAATTTCTTGAAAATTGGATATGAACTAGTTTTTGTAAGGGTAAACAAGAATGTGTGAGAGGATTTGAGTTAACTCGTAGATGTCGCCACATGCGCCATATGAATTAGATAAAATCAGCTACAAATTTTGTATCGCTCATTATTTTACAACTTACCCATTTAATTCGGATAGCCCCATCATTTCTGTAGAAAAAAGATATACTTCTTTGATCTTCAAAATATTAACGATTCTCGAGATATTTGAATTTTACTAATTCACTACACTACATTTCACGGTGGTTGACGTAGCATATTAATCTGTTAAGACACAAGCATGCCATGGAATGTTGACATTTGCCTAACCGTAATTGGTAATTGGTAATAATATTAAAATGAAACCATACAAAAATTAGGTAATAAAACACATTTATTGTACGCAAGCCTTGTGTCTTAACAGATTAATGATACGTCGACCACCGTGAAATGTAGTGTGGTGAATTAGTAAAATTCAAATATCTCGAAAATCGGTAATATTTTGAAGATCAAATAAGTATAGCCTTTTTCCACAGAAATGATGGGGCTATCCAAATTAAATAAGTAAGTTGTAAAACAATGAGCGATAAAAATTTGTAGCTGATTTCATCTAATTCATATGGCGCACATTCACACATTCTTGTTTACCCTTACAAAAACTAGTTCATACCCAATTTTCAAGTCATTATGTAGGAAAGTAGCTGATCTATTAACAAAAATGTATTTTATTTTTTTCGCTTTAACATCCTGTACCTCACTAAGGAGCAGACTAAAACCCATTATTGTTAATGAAAATATTATTATTTTGGCCTTCTGAACGTAGATTTACAATTTGGCACATTACTTATGAATCACCCTGTATAGCATTCTCATTAACATATGTTTGCACAGCTGAATGAACTTTTTCGGGCAAGCCAAATCCCCATTTAGCCATAATTTTCACATTTGCTGCCAAATATTTTTCTTGTTCATCGGAGAGCGCTTGTTTTCGGCCACGTTTTGAAATATTTTTTTGATGAATAGCCCGAAATAATTTAGATTTATCAATTCAGTATTTTTTTGATGCGGCTCGAATAGACAACTTACCTCCATTTACTAAGGTAAGCGCCTGCTTCAGATCATCGTCTGCCTTTGGGACGTAATTTGTGACTTAGAATATTTCAGGTAGGTACGTAAACCTAAAAATTGTGAATAATATTGTATTATTTTTACCCCAGGATGTGTCTCATATTTACCCTAACAGCTGTCTCAAATTTTCCCCAGCAAAACAACACCTACTCCGACTTTAACCAAGCGCGCCCGATGGACCGCTACTGAATGGTAACAAAAGTTTGCGCTCTTATTTTAAAAGTTTTTATCACTAAAATTTTAATAAACTAAGTTGTATTAATTAATTTTTGTCTACGTTAAAATTATTGTTTAAATTTATATGCCTTTAGGTTTTATAGTATGTGGATTTAATAACGTCCTGTTTTCGTGTTATTTGAATGATTTATAGTAGCAAAAAATTGAATGTCTCATTTTTACCCAAAATTTTCAGTGTCATTTTAACACCACTTGACCCTAAACAAATTGTTTACATATTTATTTTAAAGTGATAAAGTTTTCTAAATAATTTGGTTTACTCAAAATTTTGGGATACACTAAATAAGCTCAAAACAAAAACTATTTTATAAAACTGGCAAATAATTGATTTAATCAGGATCCTATGCTAGAAATAGTAATTTTATAATCAATTTGGTTGAGGAATTATTTATGTACTATTATTATAAGCAAACAATAAATATATTTTTTCTAGTAAATCAAGTCATTTTTACCTTTGAAACACAAATAGTATTATGCAGGGCCGGATTTAAACTTATTGCCGCCCTGGGCACTGAAGAAAATGCCGCCCCATCTAATCACTGAAATTTTACTTAAATTCATAATTCCAAATTTTGCCGCCCTGGGCACTAGTCCCGACTGCCCCTATTGTAAATTCACCACTGGTATTATATGTATGTAGGATGGTTAGAAAGAAACCTAAATAGTGGATAACACATTACTATACACCAGTATTTGATGACTGGTACGGTCTACTTATCCAATGCTGTTTTTTTTGTCGGGCCGAGATGGGAAACTCATGTTCGACTGGGTCCTTAACAAGTACCCAGACAGTGTTGGACTCATCCCCACGAAGATGCCTACCAACCAAACCCACCTCAAACTCGCGCCTTGGAATCACTACCCTAGCATACTTCAAGACGGGCGGCGGTCCGTGCTTCGGAGGGTTGGATGAGAGAGGCTGAAAGTGATTCACCCCTAATCTCTCATACAAGTCTCCGTAGAGGGGTTGTTCTACCCGACACGGCGCGTCCCAATGGCTGATAGGGTGTCTCCAGAGGGAGTGGGTGGTCAAGGGACTCGTGCTCTTCGAGCTGTAAGGGCCTCATGACCGACCAACCCTCGGGATAAGCAATAAATAAGGCTCCAGCATGGGATCAAAGGGAATAGAGTAGTAAACATCGATAAAAAAACCAGCAGCATAGGGGAGGCAGCTATGTTGTGTGATTGTAGGCAGCGGAGGCAATCGTGACAAAAAGTCTAGAGGAGTAACCCTCTATATAAAACAATCCGTTATCTACGTTGTTAGCAACCGTGACAATGGATGTATGGCTGCGCGACAGTCAGTCAGTAACGGTGCCTCCGGGATACCTGGTGACCTACCGGAGTACCCAGCCTTTCTACCACAAGCGGAGCTCTGTGGTGGTGGACATTCAATTCCCTAGCTACTCGTGGGATGTAGTATGGAGTATGCAAGAAAAGCGGAACAGGAAGCAGTGGAGGAAGAGAGAGAAGGAAATGGAATTTTTGGGAAATCGAGGCTGGTGAAACGAACACCTGATAAGGCGGGAGAGACAAGGGAGTGGAGCGATGGAAGGAGGTATCGCCTCTGGAGAATAAGGAGCAGAAGAGGAAACAGAAGGAGAAAGGAAGTGAAGAGTGGAAAAGAGGAAGAGAGGGAGAGTGTACAGAGATTGAAGGAGATGGTAAGACGACTGGAGAAGAGGGTGAAAAGGCTGGAAGAGCAGAAGTCAGTGGCTGAGGAGCGGGTCAGGGAATTAGAGAGGTTGAGGAGAGGGGAAGGTAGGAAGGAGAGAATGTAAACACGATGGGAGGAGGGGAAAAGAGACTGGGATGGTTGGAAGGAGATTAGAGATAAGGACTGGAAGGATGGAAAGAGGGAGGGAATAGAGAGGTGAAGGTGGGAAATCCAATGTTAGGGGATGAAAAGATAAAAGTGGTATATGGGTGACTAAGGAAGACAGTGGAATGGAGAAGGGGATAAAGAAGATGTTTAGGGGTAGGTACCCGATGCTAGTTGAAAAAGGAGAGGAAATGGAGTGGGCTAAGGAGGTACGCACTACGGAAATAAAAGGTACAAAGGTGAATGCGGAGGAGTTGATCTGTCGGATGGAGGGTGATTGTAGGGATGAGAAGAAGGTGTTTGATATGATGAGTCGACTGTTTGAGGAAGTGGGGAGCAAGGTCAGCTTTGGGCTACACAGGCTTGAGCATTTGGAGATGGAGGTGCTGAGGAAGATGATCGCGTGGTTGAGAGCAGATGGGACGAAGGTGGCAATCTATACAGATAGGGAAAAGGAGGTCAGGAATGAGGCGGTAATCCTGAAGGATATTGGAGAAGTCAATCAGGAGGGGATAGAAAGGATTAAGAAGGGTTTAAGAGATAGAAGGAAAGTGGGTGGATAGACAAAAGGAACAGGGAGGTGGTAATAGAGGCAAAGAAAGGGTTTGAGGTGAGAGGAATTCTGAGGGATGTGGAAAGGGTAACAGGAGCTAGCAGAGCGGTGGAAGCGGGAAGGACAACAAAAACCATTAAGATGGTGGGGATAGATCCGTGGAGTGAAGATGAAGTGGTGAGAAAGAAAATAGAGGAATTGATTGGGGAAGGGACAAGGGTCATGAAAGTGGTGAGAGAGAGGAACGGCATGAAAATGGCGGTGGTGAGGATGGAATCTGAGAAAGCGGAAGCTTTACTAGCAGAACGGGAGATTAAGCTGGACCTAAATAGGGTGAATATTATAGAGGGGAGAGAGGAGGGCAGATGTTTTGGATGTGGAGTGAAGGGCCACCAGGTAGCGGGATATAAGACAAGGAGAGTGGAGAAGATTAGGGAATGCTGGCTATGTAAGAGCGTGGGGCACATGGCCAGAGACTGTCGGCAAGCCTTCCTTTGTAGGGTATGCGGGGAAAGGGGACACAAGACAAAGGAGGCAGATTATAGTAGGGGACGGAAGGAAGTTGATGTAGACGGAGAGGGAAAGAATGGGAGGTACCCTCTGGAACCCTCAGAGGGGACGAGTCTGAGCAAGTAGGAGGAAGGAGAAAGCAGACAGCGGGAAGAAGAAATGTAGAGGATAGATGGAGGGTTTTACAGATGAATCTAGTGGAGAGCATGATTGTGAAAGAGAAGGCGTGTGAGAGGTAGGTGTGATAGAAAGGAATATATGACGGAGAGTGTGTGAGGGACCGCCGCCCGCCTTGAAGTATGCTAGGGTAGTGATTCCGAGGCAGGAGTAACGGCGAGCTTGAGATGGGTTTGATTGGTAGGCATTCCCTTGGGGATGAGTACTGGTTAGGACACATTCGAACATGAACATGAGTTTCCCATCTCAGCCCGAGAAAAAAAAACGGGCGGCGGTCCCTCACACACTCTCCGACATCTTCTTCCCTATCACTCCTACCTCTCTCATGCCATAGCCAGTCCTTCTCTTTCCCTAATCATGCTCTCCACTACATCTCCATCCATTCCTCCTCGCCCCTCAACATAATCTCCACCATATTTTCCCAATACACCGCATCTCCCAGTTTATTTTCTAACTTCTTCAAAACTTCCGAAGGCGGCGCGCGTAAATATTTCTGATTGTAAAAAATGCAACGTGATGTATGAAGGTCTCTTCGCTGTACTCTGACAAAAAATATTTTTTTTTGTCTACACATGTCCCTAAAAAAATTAAAATGAGCTGATCAAAGTTTTACGGGATTTGGGGTTACTTTGATCACTTGACCATTTTACGTGTTTTAGCCATGTTAGGCAGCGAATCAGTCAAAGTAACCCCAACCATCGAATACTTTGATTAAAAAAAACCTTCCTTAAAAAGAAATTTTCAAAATTAAAGAAAACAACTCTCTAAAACTGAAAATAACAATTATTTATTTCCATAACTAAATGAACACAACATTTTCAAAAAGGCAAAAAAATATTCTTAATGGTATTACAAAAAAAGGAACGAGAAACTTTATTATTTATTAAAAACTTAGTTAAGAACGATATTTTTGAAAAAATACGATCCCCTTCTCGATGAGGAGGGCTTTATTACAGCAATAACTTCAGTCGTTTGGATGATGCTTTCGTCTGGCACAACGGGGAACAAGGAGAAATTTGTTTTTTTCCCCACTCGTTCCCTCGATCATGATCGGGTGATCAAAGCTCCCCATACCAATCGATCAAAGTTACCCTAAGTGATTTTGGAAGGTTCACAAAGAATGTAAACAAACCACAGAAACAGGCTTCTGGGAAAGTTAATTTAGGATAATGAGCTTTTCGGAAAACAGGTCGAAAAGAATGCCAGAGTTGTAGTTTTTCGTGCACAGATGAAAGTATGGAAGGTATTAGTTATGAGGAAAATTAAAATTGGAAATTATTTCACCTTTTTCCACATGAAAACGGATATGACCGGCACCGAACCTGCCTTGTCTCTCTCTGGGAACATCTGACTGAACGTGTGGCTAGTTGCCTGCATTCTCTGATCAACGGTTTTTAAATGAGGGCGCGTTTACATGTTGAAGAGCCAAAAATCAAAGTTACCCCAGAATTATCAATGTAGCCCCGTTTCACGGTATGCACAAAAAATTATTTTTGGTATGTCCACCCATAGTTGTTGACACTAATGGCAGTAGCCCCGAGAAAATACAATTATTTGGTTTTGTATTGTTTTAATCATCCTTTTCATCATATAGATATAAATATGCCTACATTTTGTTCAGTATATAGTTTCATTTTTATCAGTCATTTTACAGCAATTGCTTTTAGAAATAGTGTGCCAGCCTTGTAGTCTCAGCCAAATGTATATTTTATGCTGGCAAGACGTGATTTTCTGGCTGCATTTTGACTTCTCTACTTAAATTATATCTTAAAAGCCAGACGTTCGCTTTTCAAACGGACAGTCCGTTATTTTTGGGGCGTCCGGTTCGTGATTTATTCATGTCGATTATTTTAAACTGTTCGGCAAGTCCACGTGACAGTTTGCACTGAGGGAGCTGATGATACACAAGCATTCATTGCACAACATGTGGTTCCTAATAGTTATTGCTTTTGATTTACTGCTTTTTTCGACGTTGTTTTAATTGATTAGGTTTATTAAAACCTATAGGTATATGATTATTTACGATAACAAAGACAACCAAATTACAATTCCAGTCTCCATGTACAAATCTAATAGCTTACCAAATAATTGTCTTTCCTCGGGGGCAAAGAGAAATAAATAATTCTCGGGTTCGCTCTCGCACAAATTGTTTTTGGGACTCAAATTTTAGGGACGTATCAAAACAGTTGGCACCCTTGACATGCAACAAACAATCACCACTTTTGATACTTTTTTCGAGAAGGTCAAGGGAATAAATATCTTCTTTTTTTATTTTTTTGTTTTTTTGCCTTCCCCCTCCCCGAAATAAAATGTGGGAGCACTTTTTATTGATAATTTATGGATAAAAAAAATTAGGCCACTTTTTGGGAAAAGTGGTAATTGTGAATATTTACTTAATTTTGCAAACATTAACTCTAAATAAAGATTGCAGTAAAATTAAGTATTGAAATTTTAACACACCGTAACTTGGCTTGAACCCATAAAGAAATGCTCCATGCTTGGACCTTTGTCCTGTGGCGTAACTAACGCCAATGCAACCAATGCGGGGCATTGAGGCGCAGGCCTTCAGGGGGCGCAAGGGGGGAGAATGTGTCTACGAATAGGGGCGCACGGGGAATACTTGCATTGGGGCTCAGTAAGACTAGTTACACTACTGCGTTTGTCTTGGGGATCACTCTGATCGTAGCAGTACTGAGCAGTACCGGAGCCAGAGATCTATACACTTTAGAATCCTACTTGATCTAGGGGGATGGGTAATCTGTGACTTGATGTGGACGATTTCTTCATAAAAAATATTTCATATTAAAGCAAAAGGCAATAAGTATTTTTTACCTATGGCAGTAGGTCATGAATAAAGAAGTCTGGTCGACAGTATAAAGAGTAAGGCTGTCGAAATGTCGGATGGAATAATAGTAGTATTATAATAGTAATCATAAAATACTTAAAGAATGAATACTAATACTGGAAGTGACTGGTAGAGATCTCAGAATTCAGAGTCCCAAAGAATACACCAGCTGGTGTATTCTTTGGTATTACAGGTATTTTTTGAAGGATTTTTTGGCGAGTTACCGTTTTACAATCGGTAACTGATAATTTGCTACCGCTCCATTTTCGTGAAGCAACGGTTACAGGGGAGGGATGAATGACGTCACAAATTGACGTCATGATTTATAAGACGGTTATAGATTCTGTAACACAACTTTATAGGTGGGTTATATGTGGTTACAAGTTCAAATAATAAACAAATATGGCGGAAGAAGAGGTGTTAGAAGCATGAATGACGAACAGCTAGATGTTGAGAATTAAATCAATGACGAATAGATAACTATTGTCATTGAAAAAAACATTATCAAAAACAGGAATTAACCAAAACAAACTCATTATGAAGACTTTCAACTGTCATTGTATCATTTAGTTACCTCTTTTTATAACCGCAATGTTTTCACGAAACCTATGATATTTACGAAAGCACCCTGGGGTCACGCACACTTTTCTTTTTTTGAAAACTCATTATAATGACTTTTATCTCATTATAATGACTTTTTTCTCATTATAATGACTTTTATCTCATTATAATGACTTTTTTCTCATTAAAATGACTTTTTTCCCATTAGAATGACTTTTTTCTCATTATAATGACATTTATATTTTCTAGGTAAGTTAGGTATAACAAAGGTATTTTCGAATCTATGACATGAATCTTTTAAATGATATGGAGGAGTTCGTGCAAAAACGGAATATTCCCAAAGCTGTAATTGAGGAGTTTATTTCTTAATTTCTTTATAATTAAGACCCAATAGAAAGTATTATGCAATATAATAGTCCACCATTTTTTTATTTGATAGAAATTCTAAGAAATTTAATTAATATAAATAATTTAAATAGAACAAAAATGATAATCCCAAAACATTACCTAAGAAAATATATAAGTAAGTCATTATAATGAAAAAAAAATCGAGTGAGAAAAATAAGTCATTATAATGAGAAAAAAGTCATTATAATGGGAAAAAAGTCATTATAATGAGAAAAAAGTCATTATAATGAGAAAAAAGTCATTATAATGAGAAAAAAGTCATTATAATGAGATAAAAGTCATTATAATGAGTTTTCAAAAAAAGAAAAGTGTGCGTGACACCAGGGTGCTTTCGTAGGAATTAGACACTTTTAGCTGGTCATAAGTTTTTACACGTATCCGTATCCGTATTGGAGTTACGTTGACGTAAAGAAATTGTCAAGAAAGCCTTTTTAGCAGAAAACGTATCTCTTCGTTCTGTTTCTAATTCTATAATCTCACGGAATACTGACTTTGGTCGGGATAGGGATAGGGATACGTTTAAGTATACGGAGTAGGGTACGTAACAATACGTTCAACGCATCGTATCGGCTGAGACGTAACGGGTCTACACATGCGCAGTTCATTACGTATATGGATACGTGAGAAATTTAAAACAAGCTAAAAGTCTCTATTACTGTCCAAGGCAATGAGTGGGGATATAACCTTGGTGACTAGCGGTTATCAACGGTAACTCGCCAAAAAATCTTTTTGGTAAAGGCAGCGTTCTTGTGGTTAAAATAGAAGAGTAAGGTTAAAGGTTATATTCGCTATGTGTCAAATGTGAAATTGTCAAACAAACATTCTCAATTTCTCGGGTATGCTTTGTGCTTTCTTATTCTTATTATAAATATAAATAATTATGGCGAAACCTTCTGGATATGATACACACAGTGAAGGACCAGGATTTGTAGGAATTCGTTTTTGCCAAGAATGGTTTGTATAAGCATTTCAAAAATGTATCAATCTTGCACAACAAAAATAGTATTTCTGGTATTTATATACTGATTTTGTTTTAGTAATAACATGTTATATCCAAAAGAAGATAAAGAAAACAAAATCCTTTTGTATGCCTGCAGAAATTGTGATTACAAACAACATGCTGATTCAAAATGTATTTATGTTAACAAAATTATGCACGAAATAGAGTAAGACATTTTTGGTAATAATATTATTAAATGCCTTTAGTATTTGATACCATAAACTTATGCTATATCTCTTATTTAATACTTTGATAGTATGCATATAGATACATTTCATGAAATTTGAACTTTTGCATCATTTTTATGAAAATAACATGGGCATAATAAATATTTTAGGTCTTGACTAATATCACCCCATTATACCTATATATACATATGAAAATAACTTGCTGTTATCATTATGTAAAAATGTTTCAGTGAACTTACTCACATAGTAGCAGATGTAATATCTGATCCAACATTACCTAGAACAGAAGATCACCAATGTCCAGAATGTAATCATAGGTAACTACTTGAATGAAACATAAATATTATGTACAGTACATAACCCAACTAGTATATTATACTATTAGTCTTTTGATACTAAAATTGTAATGACTAATCCATTTTTCCTAGGGAAGCTGTATTTTTCCAAGCACAGACCAGAAGAGCTGAAGAAGAAATGAGATTGTATTATGTATGTACAAATCCACATTGTGCACATAGATGGACAGAATAAACAATAATCTCATTCAAATATGCTATTTTTAAAAGTATTGTTAAACTTTTGTAGTATTTTAAGATAATGAATTTTGGTCTTCATATAATAAAGATAAATTTTTAATTATGAGTGATATTTAATAAGAAATGTTTCAATTGTACTTGATATTGGTTTGTGAAGAAAATTCTAAGTTATTGTTTATCTCAAATTTGTTATGTTTAGTTTTAAAAATAAGTACTAAATACAACATAAGTGTTTTTAAAAACAAATAGACGTGGATATCTAAAATGGTATGTATAAACATTGATTTCTTCTATAAATTTATCGTGTTAAATTCATAATGGAAACGACCTTTTATCTATAATAAAACATTTGATATCTTAGTTTGCCAAGAATGACCTTAGTCCATCATTCATAACAAGTTGTTTTCCGATCAAATTTGCAGGAGATTGAAATAAGTCGAATTTATTTAAAAAGAGCATCAATAAATTACAGGTGTCTTTTTTATCGACTCACTTTCGCGCAACTGACCTCCACATGACATTGTCATTAATTAATATTTTGAAGTCGGGGCTGGCAAGGAGTGGACTTTCATCAAAGAAAATGGCTTTAAACAAACTCTCTATTGATGCACTTGATCTCGCAAACAAAAGGGTACTAATGAGGTAAGTAATACAAATTAAATATTACCAATTTTAGACATTGACAATTAATTTTGTTATAATGTAGAGGTTAGGTTAGTCATTTTTTTTTTCGGTATCTAAGCTGAATGTCCGATAATCGAATTATTAATTAACATTTGATTTATGAGTTTAGTAAACGAAAAATTTGTGTTATTTATCAATAAATTTATATTATTTGCTAATTGCCAACAGTGTATTCTAAAAAAATAGAAATTTTGTATTTAAATGTAAATTGTTGATTTTAGTTGAATATTTTTATAATGTAGCAAATAAAATTCTTTTAAAATTGAATAGAATATCGAAATAAAATAATACTCCCTATTATAGGTAGTTTTATTAAGTAATTATCTGATTCATATTGTCAGTAGGACCCATTATAAATCCGTACAGAATTCCCAATATTTAGTCATATACCTATTATATTTAAATTTGGTAAAATTGACTTAACCTAAATTTTCATTACATAATTTTTAGAGTTGACTTCAATGTTCCTCTTAAGGAAGGTGTTATTACCAACAATCAAAGGATTGTAGCTGCTTTGGATACCATTAAATATGCTCTGGACAAAAATGCCAAGAGTGTTGTACTGATGTCCCATTTGGGAAGACCAGATGGTAATCCTAATCCAAAATACACCATGAAACCAGTTGCTGGGGAATTAGAAAAACTCTTGAGCAGGTACATAAGTATATTTTTAGGCTACAAATTAATATTTACTTGTGTTTGTTATGTTTTAGACCAATTCAATTCCTTCCTGATTGCATAGGTGAAGAAGTTGAAAAGAAATGTGCTGATCCTAAACCTGGATCTGTTATTTTGTTAGAAAATCTTCGGTACCACATTGAAGAAGAAGGTAAAGGTGTTGATGGTAGTGGTAAAAAGGTTAAAGCAGAACCTGCTAAAGTTAAAGAATTCCGCACTAGCTTGAGAAAGTTGGGAGATCTTTATGTTAATGATGCATTTGGTACAGCTCATCGAGCACATTCCTCTATGCTGGGAGAGGGCTTTGATAAAAGAGCTTCTGGATTTTTACTCAAGAAAGAACTTCAATATTTTGCCAAAGCTTTGGACAATCCAGAGAGGTAATGAAATGACTCCCATTTTTTTAATCCACAGACATTTTGTGAAAATCAAAAAATATTAGTTACCAGATCCAATGAATATGGTGGATCATGCAGCAATTAACGCAAATGGCTTAAAAATTTGTCCAATATGGTTAAGGACATTTTTCATTATGGTTTCGGACTGGTTACAGTCAAGTGCGCACTGCACTAGACGCCAGTTGGGGTTTACACGATGGATTAATTAGGCAGTGATTTCTATAGTTTAGGGGTAATCTAACAAAATAGGTTTAAAAATTTTCAGAATTAATTTATGGAAACCCCATGGTTGTAATCATACAAGAGCTTCTTTTTAAATTAGGAAGATGAACACTAAAAGCATCTTTGGAATTGAAAGTTTCTATTAGTTAGGGAGGCGAATGGGGGTTTTTTCGGGAATACTCGAGCGTGGCAGTTGAAGATATGAGAGATACCTTAGACCTAATAGAACAACTTTGGAAAGTATTAGCTCTATATGTAGTGACGCGCGCCTAGGATAGACGATCAGATTAGTAAAAAAAATCGATAGTCTGAAATACTCGAGCGCGTCAGATTAAGATATTGGGGGTTGATCTTAGTGTTTTAAGACTAAATTTAACTAATCTGACGATAAGTCCTTGACGCCGCCGAGTTATAGGATCGCGAACTTGTAAAAAAAAATCGTTAATCCGGCACTCTCGAGCGCGATTTTATTTTTTTTTTATTTTGTAGAATATAATCTCAAACTTATTAAAAATACAAAATCTGCCGGTTTCCGCATATCGGGAGTGTGCCCATAATTGATGGTTTTAGTTTTTGAAACCAAAGTAGGGATAATTATTTGAGTAATTTTAATTTTAGACCGTTTTTGGCGATCTTGGGAGGTGCTAAGGTGGCCGATAAGATTCAATTAATCGAAAATCTTTTGGATAAAGTTAATGAAATGATTATTGGCGGCGGTATGGCGTACACGTTTCTTAAAGAAAGCAAAGGAATGAAGGTAAGAAACAAAATTTATTAATTTTTGGGAAAAGTAGAATTCGATAGATGGCGGTGTGTTTTGTAAAACTTTTGCTTTTTCTTTGATTGTGCTTCAGTATTTTGTGTTGTTAAACTTAATTTTGACTCCTAATATTTTTATTTTTGGAGTAATAGGTATGGTTAATATTTTGTGAAAAGTACAACTCAGTTTTAGGTCTGATTTCGTGTTTTTATTTTATGTTTGATATACCTAGTCATATCTACAGAAGTTGTAGGGAAGGTACATTTGTATTGAATAATATTTTAAATCTCTAATACAGACTTATTTTCTCTTTAATCTGCAATGAAAACAAAAAATAGAATAACATAACCTCTCCCATAATATCTCTGATATATATAAGAATATTACCTCAGAAATGATGACAGTCGAGTTAAATAGAAAAACACAGTTTTAAACTTGTCACTGACATAAAAAATTCAACAAATAAAGTACGAATATACGGTAGTTACGTTGACTTGCATGTTATACAAAAACAATGTAAAACGAATTATTTTACTCGTTGCGACAGTTACAATTTTTTCCGCCAGAGGTCTCATTGAATTCTACTCCGCCCAATTGTCAGTCTAGGTTAAAAAAATACCATTTTTCATTAAATTTTTATTAAAAATAAAAAAAAAAATGTAAAATTTTCTATTGATTTTTCTAAAAACATTTGTATTCCATATTTAAAGCAGTAAACATGAGTAGATACACGATAGCATAAAAGGAATTTAATAAAACGACTTTATTGTCGTCGGGCAAACGTCTAGGCATCAAAATGTTGTTATCGATTTCAACGCTTGTCATCACCAGATCCGTATTGGTAAATTTTTGTAAATTATTTGAATGTTTTGCTAAATTCGATATATTAACTTCCCTAAAAATAACAACTTTAGGTTTGGTTTTATTGTTTTTTCTCCAAATAGATTTCGTATTATAAAAACCTTCTAGTCGATTCTCGATAATATCCTTCTGTTTTTCGTTATAGTAAACTTTTATCTTTGGGGTCGATTGAGCTGTAACGAACGATAGATCCGACGTGGTTTCAGTAGTTTCGCCGGAAGTGGATAGGTTGGAATTTACTAAAAGACTTTCTTTAATTTGATCGGTTGCAGACTCTGTGGTTAGATTAATTTCCGTACTAACGTCAGCTGTCTGTCTTTTATCGCAAATAATAACGATGTTGTTTTCAGTGTTCGTTTTAAAACTATCACCGTGATCAAGTCGATTTTCGATTTCGTCTATATCGCTGTTATCTGAAGCCGGTAATTCCGCCGGTAAACTTTGTATCTGATTCATCACTAAAAAAGACACTTTCTTCGGTTTCAGACACTTGCAGACGTCGACCGCATGTTTTTTCAAACAACTCGGTTTTTCTACCAACTCCTTGATGAAATCGTCATTAAAACTCGCGAAATGTTCGATTTTGCTGAATTGAAAAACAGTCGCTACGGCGATTTTATAAGCGTAGTTGCACTCGCTGATTTGATACGCTTCGATGGCCGTTTCGGTGTGTATGTCGTATAGGGTGTCCAAAAAACTTAAAACGTTGTAATACGATGGACTTTTTTCCATCGTATTCGTCGAATACGATTCGGGTGGCTTCGTTGCTGTTCGAGAATGTTTTACCGCTTGCATGAAAGGCGTTAGAAATTCTTGGCTGGGAATTTCTTGTAATGTCGGCGAAAAGTCTCTGAAGATCGGTACGCTGGCGTTTTCTTTCGCCTGAAACAGTGATAAACTCGTAAATATCAATATACAATGTGTTCTAAATTTATATTTTTTAAACTAAAAAATACCAATTTTATATAGTATCTTTTTTTTAATTAGGTCAAAAATACAATTCCATAAAAAGTATGAAAGTGTTTAGAGGACATACATTAAAAAATAATGCAGTGGCGTACAAACAAATTTTTTATGTGCTGTATAATACAATTGGCATAATTATTTTACGCTCATTCCAACTTCAGTTATTAAATATCAGTTATTGGCGTGTATCCAAGGTCATGTAAGCTATTTTGAAAGTAGCATTTAAAACCTATTGCGTAAAAAAATTAATTATTCACGACAATTAGAAATAATTAGGACCAAAACAAGATGAAACGAAATTGGTGATTTATTTTAACTCTAATGCCGATTTCCCCAACAATTTCCTAAAGTTAGGCTATACCTAAGTCGGATTTGGCAGTTTCTAAAGGCAATTTACGTTTCTCCGCGCGCTAAGAAATACCTGAGAATGATAAGAAGTATCTAATATTACTACTCGTATAAACATTTATTTTGTCTTTCTTAAGGTTGTGTCAAAGGTCTCATAAAATCTCATTTCCGCGTCCTAAGATATCTAAGTTAGAGGGCGGAGAGCGCGCAGCGCTTAGCGCTTTTTACAGAATAATGCATGGTCATTAGTTCCGATAAATAATAATACGCCGTATTAAGTCTACAAATAATGAAAAATAATTTGCATTTTAAATGTTAGAACTCAAACTCCTCAAAAACTTTTGATAAATACCCTCGTTCTAAAAAAAACATTTTTTCTGCAGCATTTAGTGCTTGTGACATTAAAAAACTCTGAATTTGGATCAAATAGCTGAAGTATTTCAACCAAAGAACTGCTCTGTTCAAACATTATATGAAAATGTAGTTGGCATCTTGTTGGCAATATACAGAGTGGCCTAAAAGTCTGGAAACGGCCAATTATTTCATAAATTGTTAGTCCTAATTGTAGAAAATTTGGGGTACACCTATTTTAGGATGCGGAGATCTATATTTTTGATATTTGCAATCTTGCCAGATTTGACGTTTCTCTTATATTATTAGTTTTTAAAATTAATCACCCTGTATATTCGGTCAATATTGGTATCTCCTATTCGATATGATTTTATGTAGTCTGGAATGTCTAAAATACATAAAACACAAGTCTGGCAACGCCTATTTGTAAACTGAATTTTACCCAATAAAAATAATCTTTAGGATTGAAATCAGGTGAACGTAGAGGCCATTCAATTCTACTTCGTCTACCAATCCATCGTCCGGGAAATATCTCATCTATATAAAGCCGAACATTTACACCAAAATGAGCTGGAACTCCAGCTTGCTGAAATCATATTTGATTAAAATTGGCTCTTAACACGTTTTTCAGTGTAGGTACAATTTCATTTCTAAGTAAAACTATTTATTTGACGTTAAATTTCCTTCGATAAAGAATGGCCCAATTAACAAAACTACAGCATTCTACATTTGAATTTCTTCAAATCTACATATTTTGCATTGTTTTCTGTATTTAAGACCTTTTATTTTAATTAAAATCGTAAATGTTACATATGTGGAAACTCGTATTGAATAGGACATTCCAATAATGACTGAATATACAGGGTGATGAATTTGAAAAACCAAAGTTACCAATCATATAAAAGAAACGGCAAATCGGGCAACATCGCAAGTATCAAATCTGGAATCAACGTATCCTAAAATAGGTTTACCCAAAATGTTGTACGATTAGGACTAGCAATTTACGAGATAATTGACCGTTTCCAGACTTTTGGGCCACTATGTATAATGCTCCCAAATCTGGTAAAAGCATCGATCATCTTTGTTACAAACAATTTGTCAAGTTAACAAAGTTCAACCAATCTGTGCCTATATGCAATCTTCCATCTACAAGTGCAGTGGTGTTGCAGCTGTTTTGACTACAACAGTGGTTTTAGGTTTTTTGCCTTCGACGTAGTGGACTCTATAGAAGCCGGCTCGGCATTAAAATAATACGCTGTAGTTCGTCAACAATTCAAATAAATCTTATAACCTTTAACGAGAATCTAAACTACATAATATGTAACCATCAAATGAACAAGCTTTTCAGTATGAATCGGTTTATTGATTACCGGAACTATCTTACTTTTCTCTTCGAAGTTTTCAAGCACTTTCGCTATTATTAGTTTTATACCGGGAAAGGAAACATGACGTCTTAACTTAGTGACCATCCGACTTGGCCGCTATGGCTTACCTCGTTAGCAACGAGAGAAAATTGCATTTTGGCCGAATTTGAACACGCCTACCCCAACGGACGAAAGTTGTAAACAAACAACTATTTTTAACGACCTTAGAATTTCTTGGGGGCAGTGGTGCGCTGGCAGGAATTTTAAATAGCAATAAATATAAAAAATATATACAAATATACAATTAGTTGAACGTGTGGCTTATCAACTCATCAAATTCAAACTTGGTTACATAGTTTAGAAGCCCAAGATTGGGGTTGGATATTGCGAAATAAATTCCTGGAACCGATAACGACAAAACTACCGCCAGCTCCAAAGGAATTTCTAAATATAATATTTTGCAACAGCAAGAATGTTTGTAGGTGCAGAAAATCGGGGTTACAATGTGATCCCGATGAAAACAGTACTTTTGTTCCCGAAATACTTGAAGATCTGGAGACAAATATCCTTAATGACGAAGAAGATGATGATGAATTGGTAATTTTTGATCGACCGAAAGTTAAAAGAAGAAGAAAATTAATACTCATTTCCTGATTAAAGTTTTTATAAAATATCCCGAAATAATATTTAATAAAAATAATTTTTTATAGGAAAACTTAATTCATTTTTTTATTGCGGCAATAATCTTGGCACTAATAATAATTATTTTTGCCTTTAACGTAAAATCCAGTAGTGCGTCTGAGCTGACACACAAAGTTCTTTTTTTTTTATAAGTAAATTGAAAATATTTACCGATATTTGAATTTCATCCAATTGACTGTATATATCTTCCACCCGACTTATAATTTTATTCACTTGCTCTTCTAAATCATCGGTATTATTGTCGATTTCATCATTTTTATCATCGGGCGAGTCGACAGTTTTTGTAATATTTTTCCCAGCATCGGAGAGATCCAATTCTCTAAAAATACGCGTTTTCAATTTTTCACCAGCATATTTTCCACCACCGCCTCTCAATTCGGATAAAGTGTTAAGACGTTTCAACGGCACCGGTGCATTTAAATTCGATTTAAGATCGTCTTCGGTCTTTCGAAATGTTTCTGTAAAACTTTTTGCCATGATCGTATCGGCTTCTCGACTGTTCGTGGATAGGTTTCGACAATCGAATTTGGTAGACGTAAGCGGTGCTGATTTTGATTGAAAATGATCTAGATCCAGCGCCGTGGGTTTTTCAATCACATCTTCACCTTTCAACTGGTTTAACGATTTATACGGAATCTCTAAAAATAAAAATAATAATTTGATTAATACTAAAAACTCTGTGTTTTTAATAAAACATGTTTTATATGTAGATTATATACACACCTGGGGTTATATGCATATATACAGATAATGGTTCTACTTGAAAATTACTGATACTGTCTCCAATTTTCTTAATTTTTTCTTCATCTTCATTTAATTCGCTAATTTTCTGTTGATGACTAGTACAACTGTTGCCTTTTGTAACCATTTCACCTTTTATAAAATGAAAAAATATCATTAATTGATAAGAAACGTATTTAATTGCTTATAATATGAGCAAACTTGAAATTGAAACTTCCTTCCCTTTGTAACTGTGCGAAAATTGTGGTTAGAGACTACTAGAAGAAAAAATATATACAGACTATAAGTACTATAACTAGTTACTATTGCTCTGAAGATCATTTGTATATAAGGACTTGAGGTCATTTTAGATTAGACAATTTCTTGTGAAATACTTAATTCAAGTTTTGGAACAATTCAAATTGTTAAAACTAAAATTAAAAATTGTCTACTCTGTCAATTTGTAAAAGAAAATAGAACAAGTTCTATTTTCTTAACAACTTGATTTATTTTTTATGTTACTGTTTCACGATGAAAATGTTCTATGAAAATATCATTAATCTTGATAGTTTGTGGTTATGTATTCAAGTGGTTGAAAAATATTTCTTGGAATAAACGAGAGATTGAAATGTTAATTGAGGAAATATCAAAACATGCTTGTTTGTACAATGTAAAACACTCCTTCTCCTCTGTTTTAAAGTTAATATTCGCTTTAGTGACATGAGTAGCCGTGTAAATTAATAATAATAATAAAACATTTATTGCTTCTCAAACATAGAGTTTACAGCAAGGGTTTGGGATTAAAAAAAATTTCAATATTCTCCAAGTATAACAGAATAAAAAATAAAATGAAACAATTCATTCAAAATAAAAGAACGTAATTTTAAGATATTCCATATATATCCAGCAATTATTAAATTAATAAATACCTATTTCAAATTTTCCGGTTCCATAACTAACGAATTTTTTTAAAAGGTTATGTTCATTTTAACATCAAATCAAATCACTGCACAGAATCTTGAACTAAATATTGTTCAATAAATTGGAATAGTCTAAAATAGCTTGAAACAGTTGGCCAATATTTCACACAAGAAACATATTTCAAATATTGTTCCAAAACTTGAACTAAATATTGCACAAGAAATTGTCTAATCTAAAATGACCTTTAGAGATATTATTGTGTATTAGATTTGCCAATAGGAAAAATGTCATTCACACAAATAAAACAACTTATTACTTGTAATAAGTATGGGGGTCATTGTTTCCTAGGTCGTTGTCATTATCATAATCTTCGTAGTCTTCATCATATACTTTTCACTGCTTTTCACCCACTATAATCACTTTGACAATGACAAGAAAGAGTGATTAAAGCACAACCACCAGACTAACCACATTTTAGAGGTTAGAATGGTTGAAAAGTTGAGCACTTCGGAGTTATAGAATCCAAAATCCGATAAAGTGGTTACCTTAATCACTGACCCTGCTTTTTACTACTCATCTGAGTGGTTAAGCTGTAACCACTCCCTTATAGAATCAAGCCGAATAAGTCATCTTTAATTGTCTTATCGGTCAATTGAAATAGTCAAAAACAAATCGTAAATTGTTTACCTCCGAATGAAATTTGGCTGGTTTCATATTTCTATTAGATTCGAGTACCGATTGACGACCCGGGATCCATTTTTGAATACCTTGAGTTCTGTCTTGCTACACGAATTTGATATTCCCGTTTGATTTTTTTAATTTTTAATTAACTTTATTGAAAATGATTTTTTTTTTGCCGAAAGGTACACGATTATTTAAGATATATCATTTTTTGTTTGTAAGAACAATACTCACCAGCAGCTAAACCTGTCTCTACCATCATAGCAGAAAGATCCTTTTTCGTACTTTGTCTTTTAAATTTATTCTTGTTCAACAATATTTGTGATTTGCTATTCGTTATGGGTGCGGAGGAGTTGTGCTTTTTATTTTTCGTACAAATGTCGTCTATCGATAGAGTAGTTTCCGAGGAGGAACTAAAAAATAATCGAAACCATAAAAATTTGTTGTTTTTTTTCCACACGACAGCATTTACACTCGAAATTTTTTTCGTTCAGCATGGATTTACTTAAAATTTTCACAGAAGGTAGGGAATAGCCCCAGTATAATTTCTATATCATGCTTTAAAACCTTGAGGGTGGCTGCCACTAATATTTTTCAAGTTGTCTCGGTTGAAAGTAACAGTTTTGGACGAAAAAATTGACGTTTTTAAATGTTTTTTTGCGAATAACTCGAAAAATATGTATTTTATCAAAAAAAACTGTAGAGCGCAAAGTAAACGAAAAGTTTGTTGTATAATTTTTCTACGAACAATACGAACCTAGCTAGCTTTTTTTTTCGTCAAATGCATAATTTGAAATTACGGGAAAACTTTTCGAGGAAAACTTATGCATTCTTTTCAAAATGAAATAAATCTAAAGCATGAACATTGAGTGACATGATCAAAATAAGGTCAGTACCTACTTTTTTATAAGAAAAAATCATAGCAAATAACCCCCTAACCTAACTCCCCAACTACCCCCTAATTAAAATTGATCTTCGATATTTTCTGATTCTCTTTATACTTATTATCAATACATCCAAGACCAATTTAAAATGCCTAATTTTAGAAAACTTGGAGTTTCAAGAGTAAACGATTTTTCGCAATTTTGTATTTTCACCCTTTTTTCAAAATATATCCGAAAATACTGGAGGTACGAAAAAAAATGTACCACATAATAGTTTTTTAATGACTAAAATTTCCCTGTTCGTAATTTTCTGCACAGTAAACATTTGTCGAAATATACCTAGCCGTTTAAAATCACCTTATTCGAGCCCTTTTAACTCACCCCATTTGAAAACTAAGGAATTTCAAGGAATTTAATTCACATAGTCTTATAGCTCCTACAAAATCGTTTTCGAACAAACTTTCTATCGCTAAAAATAAAGGAGCTATCTTTAAAAAACATTAGGGGTGGTACTTAAACCCCGTGCGTGAACAAACCACCCGTTAATGGGTGAGGCGAATTATGCGGGTGCAGAAAAGTTGGGTTGTATTGTAACTCCACTTGTTCTGGGTGCTTTAGAATTAACTATTATGTTAAACATTAACAAGAATCTATTTTTAGTTGACTATACCCTATTGTTTTATTGTTTATGAGACATTTTTTTTATAGAAAAACGGATTCGTCCTTCGTTTATTCTTTTTTTTGGCATGGAATAAGCGAATCCCAACCTATTTCGTCGGTCACTGTTAATTTTTACCAATTTTTGATTCGTGTGAACGTGTTCATGTTCACCAGACTTAAGATTTCTGTGACGAGGATCGTGTATACGGGAAATCACTCCACAAAATAATTGATAGTAAGAGTTACTATCGTATTACTTGAAGAGTGGTAAAATAATATAGAGGGAGTTGAAAAAAAATAAAATAGTAAAATCGTTTAAGGTGGCAGAGAAAGAATTTTCCGTTCTCCAATTTTTTGTTATACAAAATAACTTACTGTATTTTATCAATCTTATTATTTTTGGGAGAATATTTCACAGTATGTACATCTTCTATATCACTTGTAGATGTATCCCTATGACTGTCCATGTACAATATATTTTCCAACTTTTCAAAAAGATCCGTCGAAATAACGTTGAATTCCGTTTCTAAAACGTCATTTGGCTGATTTGATTCTAAAAAACATTTTTTTCTTAAATTTTACGCTACAAGCAAACTAAAAATTGACGTATCTGTTGAAAAAAAAGTCATTTGTGCACAACCTAAAATAAGGTTAAGTTTCATTATGACATGCCAAGATTAGTTGATCTCAGTCTTAGAACATAGAACATGAAACTGTTTTATGTTCTTAGGTCTCAGTAAAGGTACGTTTACGTTCAATTTCAATTCAAATAGAGCGTTCCAACCGGTACCATTCCTCGACATGTTGTCAGCTGATTACGGACAACCTTCAGAAATATCGATGAAAATAGAATTTTTTACTGATTTTAATATAAATCGAGAACCAAATTATAATTGGTTTTGGTTTGGGCAATTTAGTTCGAATAATAGTTTTTTTATCAAATACATGCGGATATAATGTTTAGAGAAACAACTAACCATTTATCAGCTTTTCAGGTTCCAAATTTGGAGTTTTATCGTCTAATTTACAAACTGTCGACTTTTCTGTTACTGGCGACTTTTCTTTTTCATTAGGCATTTTGCCATGAGTAAATTTACGAGGATTAGTTGCTTTTTTACGATTGCCGTCTGGTAGTTTTTCGTTTTTAACTTTTTCCCGTGCAAGATTGTTAGATTTTTTAAATCCCGTCAGATCAGAATTTAATTTTGGAGAATCGAAGGATTTTTCAGGAATCGATGCGACAGGACTTTGTTCTAAAACAGGCGGTAATTTTTCGAATTTCATCATTTCTAACACATTGCTGATTTCTTTTTCCATTTCATCGAAAGCTTCGGCACTGGCAGACTTGCACGGAGACGATAATATGTCCACCATTTTAGATTCTATAAATTTGATTGCCTTTTGAATATTGTTTTGAATCTGATCGTTTTTGTGTTTGAGACCTTTTAGATGATGTAACATATGATTATGTCTTGCCGTTGTCGAGCTTGTTAAGGAATCTGAAAAAAAAATGAAAATAAAATGTTTTGGAAGATTCCGTGTTTTTTGTAGGTTTCCTCATAACCTTCGTTAAAGCTCATATAATAACCTTCTTGGTGTGCGTCATGGATTGTTTTAATGTCCTTTTGATACATTACGTTGGAGGATATGGAAAAAATGGTAGGCCTGTGGTTAATCCTAATCAAAATAATATATCACAATAATGAACCGTTTAAATGTATTACAAACGTTAACCCTAATCCTAACCTCACCTAACCCTAATTATTATTTGAGTTTAGATTAAGATTACGCGCAAGCGAGACGTATCAATCGGGATAAATTACAACATTCAAAATCAGACGTTCCTTTCGTAGCGGCAATGTGTCTTACGTCATTTTCTAATGTCCCACTGACAGTTCTCGTTAGGTCTGTAACTTTGTTGTTTATGGTCAATTATTATTTATGAAAAGTGAATATTAATCTTATTGCTTTAGGGCCTGTTTTACAAGAGAGATTCATACTAGGTATAAATAACAGTATAGTTATTCTGGGAATAAAGTTATACCAGAGTTTATACCTAGTATCAAACTAGTTGGTTTTACGATGCTTTTTTTACACCGGTATAGCAATTCTTGGAGTAACGTGAAAGTAGTTCATATAAATTGATGTCTCCTGTCAGTCCTCTCATATGTGATGTTTTTCTTCGTTAACCTTAAAACTTAACGAAAAGTGTTGTTATTGGATTTCAGCTGATTTTTTATCTTCCAATATTTGATTCTTTCGATGAAGAAGATATGGTTCCGCTATGAAGGAAACCAAAAACTATACGTGAAAGATAACTACTTAAATTCTTTCTAAATTATCAATTTTTTAATAATTCGTTATTGTAGGATCAATTATTTCGAAACCTTAGATGACGATGAGTTTGTGGCCAGAGTAACCTGAAAGAGCAAATCAGAGAAGAAATATCTACTAGCTAGCTACAACGCGTTCGTTTTTTGCTTTTAACAAACAAAATTTATAGGTATATTCACTACAAATAAAAATAAAAGTTCGTGCCTCCAAATCCAAGTGTTAAACTAGTGTAAACAACCTGCGTTTGTGTCACTTTTTGAGGTTATTCGTAGAGTAACCGACATATATGTCTGTTCGGCGACGGTATAGCTTATTCTAGACTTTCCAAGTATCCTATTCCATGGTTAAACTTATATCTGCTTTGTAAAACGCTAGAATACATCTTATACCGAGAAAAGGCTTACTCTTAGTTTATACCAGTATTGTAAAACCGGCCCTTATTCATTTAAATAACACAAAAATATGCCTAGATACACGGAAAAATATCAGCATTCTGAAAGTTCTCAAGTATTTTCATTCAGAAAAAGATAGCCTTTTCGAATTTGGCTGATTACGATCCTGATAATTTTATTTATCAAATTTAAGGTTAGGTTTCACAAACGATGACGCCCACCAAGAAGGCTATTGTATTTACTATACGAGTCTGCCTACTGCGTACACTTTTAAAACCTAATCGTATTTCTCACCAATTTTTTCTACTTGACCTTGAGCTTTCGTAACTTGATATTTTTGTTGAGCGTTTTTGTATTTTTCCATCATATGTTGATTTCCGTCTAATAAACCTGGTTGATTTTTAAAATACGATTCCAATTGGTTACTGATAGTTTTCCCGCTTTTGTGTATCCTGATAAAATTAATTCGAAATCATAAACAATTTAAAAAAATACCCGTTAAAACTTACGTTTTTTGTGGAAAATCGCCTTTGGTGTGCGGGTTATTTGCTCTGGCTATAGCCGGATTGTTTCGGGATCTTTCATCCATTGCGATTGGATGTTTAACGACGATGTTTTTATTTCCTTTTCTAGAAATATCTGGAATGTCCTTAGAGTCTTCACAAAATTCTTTAAACCCTTGAAAAATATGGCTTTTATACCGAAAAATCAGAAATTCTAGTCAACTGCGTTAAAATTTGTTAAAATGTTGATCTGGTATCGATTTTTACAGTGATCCACGTATTTTAAGCTGCGGGGGTCATTTTGAAGGGCACGTTCCGGATCCATCCCCTAATTTGTGGCTAAGTGAGATAACTCGGTAACGGAGGGAGATATCGATACAAGTGTTGTGGCATATTTCGTTGCTCTAAGGTGGCTTTATTGAAAAATTCCAAAAATCACCTCTACATGGAGAATGATCTCACTTTTTTCTACCATTCTTATTCTCCATATTTGCAGCTTTTATTTATGTGACGTATAAAAATAAAATCAAGTTCGAGCAAGCTTTTAAATAATATTTTGATTTAAAATAATAAAACAGTGTAAAATTCAGGTACAATCTCGCGTAGGTAAGTTTAAGCAGCAGAAGTTGTTTTTCTAAATTTCTAGATGAAGCCACATTTAAGCAACAAATTAGCAACAAAATATGCCGTAAAGTTCGTTTATGAAACTAATTTTAGTCTCGAGATGAAATAAGTGGCTGCCTCAGTATCAGGGCTGGTGGTTTTGACGGACAGGGGCTATTTCGAGATGTTTCATGCTAGGTCATCTTGAAGCAAAAAATTATGCCGTCAAGTCCATCCAGTTACTATTTCCGGAAGCCTAGATTTTGCACAGTTGCTCCCGCAGCTTGCCGCAGCCTAATATCACAGTAGAATGTGTAGTTTTGGCAGCGAAAGTTCCGGGGTTCCATGTTAGACTACCTTAAAGCAACAAAATATGTGGCCTGGTTCGTGTCGCCAGCTCGTCTCTCTCCCGAGATATTGAAGTTGGCTACTATAACTTAATACTGCAACCAGTCGTCGTAAGCGTGAGTTTAACGAGTTGTTTTTGTAATTTTACATTAAAGCCACCTTATAGCAACAAATTAGCAACAAGGTATGCCACCAGGCACGCATCAGTAGCTCCCTCCGTTACCCGGAACGGCTGGAGCAACCAAATCAATTATTAGGTAACAAATTAGCAACAAATTATGAGCCGGGTCATGAACGTGCCCTCCAAAATGGCCCCGCAGCTTAATATACGTGAGTAATCCATCGTTTCTTAATTCTTCTGAACGTGCTAATCTTGGTATATGACATAACCTAATTTTATTTGATACATAACTTCAATAAGTATTATTTATTAATCTTCGATGTCGATCTAGTTCAACAGTTCCTAGTGGTGTTCATTCATTTTAAAGATACAAATGTCTAAAACATCTTCAAACAAAAATATGTTGTCAATTTATAATATGTTTATTAACATGATATGCATCGTTGATCGGTAGCGTAGGTATTTCAATTTTGATGGGAAAAATGGTAACTGCTATAACAGCAATCAGATGAACCAGCTGCGTTCAGCAGGAAATAGATGATTATCGCTCCTATAGCGCTATGTTGGGATGAACGCGACCAATAATATGGGAAATATTATCTAATCCAACGGAATTGAATCGGGACTGTTCGGCGGTTTTAATAATAAAAATGGTTTTAGATGAAAACAGTGTTGTGAGGTAGCGTTCTAATATAGAATCGAAGAGACACTTACGTTTGTTTTCGTATGATTTAGTTAGAAGTTTTGCTGAATCTACTTTGTCGGACTTTGAAAGGTGTGCACCATTTTTATTAACAACAAATGATTTTGTAGTAGCTTGATCGACTATCGGTTTTGGGGAATCGATCTTCTTTACTGAAATATTTCAAAATTCAAACATTTTTTGAGAAAAAAATTGTATACATCAAATATTCGCGCATTTCTAAAAAAACTTTTTGAATTATTTTAATTTAATTTATTTATTTGTTTATTTTTGTCAAAAGTTTGGTAATAAAACGTTTATCATTGAACACATAACCAACGAACATTAGTCTATGTTAATGTTCGTTGACATAACGAAGAATTAGTGAATGGCAGAGCCAGCTCGTGTTGAGTCTAGTACACCCATGAGGCATTGTTTTTGGGCACAATTATCATTTATCATGGAAGTCCCCCTTGCCAACACGTGCGTAAAGTGCAATCGCGTGAGGAAAAGTATCACTTTGCGCAATAGTTAGGACAACTACTATTACTTGACTATAAGGCGAGTGTTTTTTCCTTACCTGTTTTTTTGAGATTACCAGGATTCATCCATCTAGCTCGGTTCATTTTAGTTTCTTTTATCGGTACTAGAGGCAGTGGCAGCGTCGATATTTTTTGATTATTTGAATTTATAGGCGCGCCAGGAGTGGAATTATTTCGATCTTTATCGTAAAATACTCTAACTGGCATCACGACCAAACTTTGATAATTCCCCTTCCGTTCGTATTGTGGATCGAACATATAAGGGGCCAAAGTTTTTAAAACCCGTTTTTTCTAAAATAGAATTTTTACAAAAATAAATTATAGAGATAAAACAGGTATAGTTGGCCAGTCGCGAAAGATAATTTTATGATGAAAAAGTATTTCAATAGGGCATATCCACGACAGTTGACAGTTGACAATACCCCTGTGGTAAAACAATAAACAATAGACACGATGAAAAATTATCAAACAACAAACAACTATTAACCTATATTATATATTATTAAATATGCAAGCTCAACAATTAAAATAACTTTAAAAGTACATTGAAGCAAGACCAACTAAACTCAAACACGATCTATCATTATAAATCAGCATAACCTCACTATTAAGTACCACGTGTTCTGAACGCTTTGATTATTGTTTTACCACCGGGCTCTTGTCAAAATAGTTTGTGACGTCACGTGGACATGCCCTATATGCGGTTCAGGGCCCCGGTAGAGTTAGGTTAGGTTAGTTATAGACCATTTCAGAATGACGTCACTGACAGGTCGACCATATTGTTCTGGGTCCTCATGTCATATTCCATCTAGTTTTCATTGTTTACTGATAAACAACGGATGATAGTTATACTTTAGTTTTAGTTAAATGTTCTTGAAATTATCTAAAATTTCATAGCTTTGTAGTGTTGTTAAGTGTGGAATGTGGGGAGCAAGCAACGAGGTAAAAAAGAAAGAGGAGATAACATAACAGTATAAAGAATCATCGACCAAAGTGGCTTCTGAATATGACCGACTTCCGTAAACAAACCAGAGGCGTATATTAAATTATTCAATTAAGGGAAACAAAAAACTCTCATATGCATCTTTTTAAGGTGGTACTTTATGTTGATAGAGAATTGATACCAGATTTTGGTACATTCAAAAATTTTATAACACTATTGCACAACTCAATATCAACTTAAATTCATACTAACACTCAAAAATCTAATACTGAAAATCACTATTTTTTAACGTGGCTTTTCAATTTGACACATTTCAGTATTGAGGTTATCTATGTTGACACAAGAATTGATGACTAATGTCACTAATGTGGCTTCTCAATATGGCGACTTCCGTCGAAAGTTAGTTAAATCACTACCACGCTTAACTTCCCTCCTTTTTCTTTTACCTCGTTGGGAGCAAGAGATAAGTTATCTTCGTGTGTTTGCGGCACTCGTGAAAAAAGGTGAACTTTCCATATTTGTTGCATAATATACTATTTACAAATCAGAGCGAAGCAAAGCTGCATCAACTGAAAACATATTTTTATATGTTTATTAAAAGACGATCCACACTTGGGTTCTAGACAAATATCCAGGGATCCTGATGTTTCGCAAACATCCGTAATGGAAATTTTGCGTGAAAATAAATTCCATACAAACAAAATAAGATTAGTTCGATAGTTGTTAGATGATGATTTCGATAGACGTGAAGATAGACATAATGATGGAAAAATGTTACGATCAAAACAGCCCAAATTTTTTAGTAATATATGTGTTGTGATGAGACTACTTGTTTATTAATGGAAATGCGTGAATCCTACACCGAATATCCAAAAAAAAAACAAATACCTATATGGCCTGGAATAATAGGGGACAATATAATTGGTCCCTTTTACATTAAGGAAAACTTGAATAGTCCGGCGTATTCAGATTGATTGGGAAATAGTATTATACCTTAGTTATATCAGTTATTTCCAAATCCAAGTTAGTATTTTCAATTTTATTTTAATAAAGAAATTTCATTATTAGAAACTTTCGAACAATAACAATATACCAAACCACAATATTTGGTTGCAATAAGATGGTGCTCCACCTCACTATGGGCGTGGGGTGATGCAATACCTCTATAATGTGTTTCCCAGACCATTTTCTGTGGGATCACTTCAAAAAATATCAAAAACAAAACCTGGCATTATTCAGGAATTGAAAAATAGGATTACCACAGAGATAACAGGAATTGAGCAGTCAGGGATGCTGCAAAATGTATTGCAAAGTTTTAAAAATCGCATGGCTTGTATTTGTGGAAGGACAACATTTTAAGAATCTGCTGTAATCGCCCTTACTACATATGATATAAAATTCCTAATTTTTCTACTTTTAAAATGTAGACATACCTCTAATATGAAACAAAAATTGAATTTTTCTTCAGTTTCTGTGGGTTTTCTGCGCCATGATTTTAATAAATCTGTCCCAGTTTCGTTAAACTTTGTACTAATTTATTGACAGTAGACCTTGCTATGCTATTCCAATTTAACGAGTTTATTCAATCATGCCATTTATATAAAGGGAACACTCCATGAAAAATATTCAATATTTGTTAGGGATTTTAAAAGGCAAAAAATATATAGGGTGATCTATACGAAATAACAAAGTTGATTATTATTTCTGTAGAATGAAAGATCTGACAATAATGTAAATACCACCATAATATCGACCCAATACAAGACCCTTACACACCAAAATCTACAAAACTCACTCTGTATACATTAGATTAGATGAGGTGGCTAGTGGCCTTTTCAACTGCAACCATTCCATATCTATTGTGGTCCTATGTATCTAAATTTATTTTCTCAACCCGACTCTTTTAAGGAGTTCACCGGTTTTGAGACTTAGTCCAGTAAATGGAGGAAAAAAAGGCAAAGTTAACATAAATTACGCCCTATTTTCATCTTCCGGTTGGAAGTTGCATTTTGTACCTCATTAAACATGAGACAAAGTTCTGCATAAAAACGCGTGCGAGGGCGGAGAAAATGACCCCAAAAGACCAGAAAAATAGGTTTTCAGTCAATATCTCCTAAAATCTGGCAGTTAGAGATTTTCGGTTCACATAAAAGTTGAAGTTCAGGTCATTTTCTACAAAAATGGTCCCCATGATTTTTTTTCGCAACATTAATATTTTCTGCGAAAAAATCGGGTTGAAATACCGGAAATTTTGAGACTTGTGAAATATGCAAGTTTTGTACAAAATTTGAGCTGGGGGGTGTTGGAAATCCATTATTTTCAATGTTTTGGATTGTGGAAACAATAGTAGATGGTGCCACAACATTTTACAGATTGGGAAAATCCTCGGTGCCATAAATGAGAAACCCTGTAACCAGACACTTTTGATGGATATTCATCTTTCCGAGGGTCTTGTTTTCCTCTCAGGTGAGGCCTCAAGATATACTTATTAGGAAAACGGGCTATAAGATTCATTCTAGCGAGATGGACCTCACCAGTGAACCTGAATCTACGAGTAGCAACAATCAGCTTTGCACATGTGGCAAAAAACTGAAGTTCATTAGGCTTTTGGTAAGGAAAACTGAAAATGCCTCAAGAGTGAAGAATATTCACCCATAATACTCAGCAACAATTTCTTGCAGATTCTCCGCAAATTTTTGCAAATTTTTTTGCAGCCAGACTGATTCAGGTTTTTGGAATAACGAGTTATAAACGTTCTCCAAGTTTCATTTATTATAGAAAAATATATTTTTTTTTATTTATTTATCAACGGGGCAACCTAATATAATGATACAAGAATAATACATTATAGACTAAAATATTACATAGAAAATTTTTAACAAAAGTACAAGAGATTCGCGAGTTAATTGTCCGTGAATTGATGAAAAAAGTATATAAAAATACATTGCAATTATGACATAAATCTGTTCGTCACCAGTCATCATCTGATTCTTGGTCAAGAACTTCTTCTGGGTCTAGAGCTCCCTCAAGCTCTACCCCGTCAACAACTTATTCTGAGTCTACAGTTTCCTCTAATCCTACCTCTTGGGATAACATATTATCGCTGTCTTTACAATTCGAACACTGGCGTGACTCACACGAACTACAAATAGATGAGCAGACGACACGAGCGCCACGTAGAGCACACGCGCGGCGAACGACGGAGGAACGAACGTAATAAATTATAGCGTATACATTTAGATATACTGGTTTTTCCCCGGGGTATCAAAGGTATGACTTATATACATGGAAAGGTGGAAATTCCCCCATTACACTAGTTAAGGTGTTAAAATGTTGGAAATAAAGAGCAGGGAGAAAAAAACCACCAAAAAAAAGTGCGGTTTTTCCTTGAGCCTGCGTTTTCTAATTTTATTGAAAAATGGACGACTTCGTCAAAAAAAGTAATTACACAATCGAAAGACATTCTTAGCTTTCAAATGATGTATCATAGAGACCAATCGGATCATGTATAAATTTTTAATAATTGATGGTTGTTCACAAAATTTCCCCGCGATTCAAAAACAGCAAAAGTTTGGGATTCAATAAACAACGATTTAATGAAAATTAAAAAAAATTAGGGTATACAAATTTCAGGGATGACAATGGACCTTATGAGGACCCATAATCAGGAAAATTTTGAGTAAATTAGTGCAATACAAAAAAAATAGGAACAAATTCCTGGCGAGGTCAAAATTGCCGGGGGGCAGAAAGTTTGACCCGTGTTCCGATAGGGCCAAGAGAGTCAAACGTGACTCAATTCACAGGGTATGATAGCAGCAGAATTCCCCTTTCACCTGAATTTTGAATCATGAGAAAATATGCATTTTTCACAAAGTTATTGAATAATTTGTCCCCCCGCTGATGTGTAAATACACGGACTGTGCTCTCCGGCATACAGCACAGAAGCTCATTATTCGAGGTGCGCTTGGTGCCGTTTTTCTCGAAACCGGTCAAATTTTCGAGAAAATCATAAGGACCATTTTTGTAGAAAATTAACTGAACTTTAATTTTTATCCGAACCAAAAATCTCTAACTGCCATATTTTAGGAGATATTGACTGAAAACCTATTTTTCTGGTCTTTTGGGGCCATTTTCTCCGCCCTCGCACGCAGAACACACGCAGAACTTTGTCTCATGTTTAATGAGGTACCAAATGCAACTTCCAGCCGGAAGATGAAAATAGGGCGTAATCTATGTAACTTTTTTCCTTTATTTACTGGAATAACTGAATCCTTAGCAAAGTAAGGGGGCGTCCATTAATTACGTTAGGCGTTTTGAGAATTTTTCGACCTCTTCTTCTCCTTTGGTGAGATATCGTGAGGTTTTCCTCAATTCCCTCCCTCTCCCTTAATCTCACGCGAGATTCTTTATACCTTTGTTTGGACTGTAAACGTGTTGGAATATTGAGAGAAAAAAATAACTTGTTTTATTACTTTTATTGAAGACTAGCAAATACTAGTATTTGTGAATTCAAATACTAGTATTTGCGAATATTAACGTAATTTCTTTTAAAAAGCAACTTTACACTGTTTTCTGCAAGAAAAATAATTACGTGATATTTGCCAAGACCCCTCCTCCCCCTTGAGTGAGATGGACGCCCCCTAAGTACTTTGCCAGGATATTCATTAAATTTAAGCGAGTTATTTAATTTCCTTTTCCTGGTGAATGTATCCACCACTCCATGTATTTGTAGGCTACCCACTTTTATAAACCTTTTTTGGAATTGTTTTTGGAACGCGGCCTAGACTGGCAATTTAATCTGTATTTTCTCTTTACTTATGAATAGAGTTCATCTACTTGAAGCTTTAAAACTACAACAAAACATTCACAGTGAATGTTGTTTATACTCTCTCACCTATGAAATTATATTCGCGCCAAATCTACTACAACTCCTTACTGCGCTTGAAGAAACAGTTCTTCCATATAGAACACAAACAAATTGAAAAAAAAGTTCATCAAAATAAGCAAAAATATACGGCGAAATAAAAAATACTACTAATCTAGTCAACAAGTGCCTTTTTGGCCAACTTTTTTCAGCAGTCTCCGAAAATTATGATCGAGGTGTCATTCGATTCGGGATGGCATCTAGATGATTAAAAAAAAAAATTCCGCAAACAAAAATTGCAAAAGTTATTAACAATTAACTAAAGAAAAAGGGGGTTTAGTTTTTTGCAAATATCTCAAAAACTAAAAGATTTTTCAAATTGAAAAAAAAATTTGAAAAGGGGAGGAAATTTCCTAAAAAAAACCCGACTCCCGGAACTGTAGGACCAATATTTATAATTTTCCCAGAGGGATGAAAATACGGCCGAAAACGGGTGTTCTGCCTTCCGTAAGCCACGCCTACTTTGGACACTTTATTAATAAAAATTATTCTAACATATTAAATATGAAATTTAAGAAATGAAAAAATTCAGGGGCTTACTGGATAGATAAATGAACAATAATCCGTCTGAAAAAAATTTTCATCACAATTTTTCAATTAGTTATTCAATTGTTAACTAATAATTTTTTTCTGCTTGAACATGAACATTGCAAGTTGTTAAACTATAAATTTGAGATTTTTTTCCTCTCTTGGAGCAATTCTTGAAAGGCTTCACAATAGATCCCCGTTGGAAAAATTAAAAATTGTTTATTTTTCAGGTTTTTATTAAATTTTTTTTTTATATCGAAAAGAAAAATAAATAATTATTTAAAAAAAAATTGTTCCTTAATATTAATTAGAAGTGGGAGAAAATAATTGTTAATTAACAAATGCGTTTTTAAGCAATAAAAAAATTTTTTAAGGAACAATTTTTCTTTTAAAAATCATTATTTGTATCAAAGATTGAAATTCCATAAAAAAATTTTCAATTATCTAATAAACAACGCATTTGTTTATAACAATTTTTTAAACAATAACAGATAAAAATTTTAAAAAATTATTTTTATGCAGCTTCTAATAACATAAAAACGGATCATTAATAATATTTGAAAAAAAAATTTTTTTCAATGATTAATTTAAGTTTTTAATTTTGCAACAACGATAATTATTAATAAAAACCTGAAAAATTAACATTTTTTAATTTTTCCAACGGGGATCTATTGTGAAGCCTTTCAAGAATTGCTCCAAGAGAGGAAAAAAATTTCAAATTTATAGTTTAACAATTATCACACTTGCAATGTTCATGTGCAAGCAGAAAAAAAATATTAGTTAACAATTCAATAACTAATTGAAAAATTGTGATAAAAATTTTTTTCAGACGGATTATTGTTCATTTATCTATTCAGTAAGCCCCTGAATTTTTTTCATTCCTTAAATTTCATATTTAATATGTTAAAATAATTTGTATTAATAAAGTGTCCAAAGTAGGCGTGGCTTACGGAAGCCAGAGCACCCGTTTTCGGCCGTATTTTCATCCCTCTGGGAAAATTATAAATACTGGTCCTACAGTTCCGAGTCGGGTTTTTTTATAGGAAATTTTCTCCTCTTTTCAAATTTTTTTTTTTAATTTGAAAAATCTTTATTAGTTTTTGAGATATTTGCAAAAAACTAAACACCCTTTTTTTTAGTTAATTGTTAATAACTTTTGCAATTTTTGTTTGCGGAACTTCATTTTTTTCAAAAATCATCTAGATGCCATCCCGAATCGAATGACACCTCGATCATAATTTTCGGAGACTTCTGAAAAAAGTTGTCCAAAAAGGCACTTGTTGACTAGACTAGATCGATGCACGATAACCACAATATTGCACAAAAAAAGCACCAACATGAAGGACCCGATTCGGCTTTTGGTCACGTGATGTCTTTTCCTTCATATACTAACTCAATGTATACTTTGTGTCAAAGTAGGTATATCGTCTTCACTTTTGTCGGCAATCATCAATCACCAGTTACGACCTACAAAAGAATTTTACCTGAAATGAAACTCAACAACAGTCGAGTGATTGAATTGGATCCTTTTTAAAATAATATCAGGTAGTCCGCCACTGGCGATCTCTTCTGCAGCAACTATTGGTTATATTATTTATTGCAATTGGCCCATTAATTTTATGATTACCGGCAAAACCTAAGACGATATACTTTGAGACAAACTATACGAATAAACAATTTTAAAATCCGTTTTCTATACTTTGCGTATGCTCATTGCAAAAAGTATTTATTCATCTGTGGATTTACCCTTGCGCTAACACTGGTTGTCTTGTCGGTCAATGAAATTTTATTTAAATTGTCCAACAGCTGGTTTCGTTTTTCCTTTTGTAATTTAGCCGTTGAAGGTTTTTCTAATTTGTGCTTGGTGCGACTACCACAACTGGTATGGCGACATTCGATTGTCGGTTGTAAAAGGTGATTCCAAATGTCTGTATTTTTTTCTTTCGAACCGTACATAATTTTATACAGGTATGAATCATGTACGTCTTTCGAAGTAAGTTCGGCCTCCATGTTTAGATGATCTTTCCTCGGGTATTCCGAATGTAACGGTAACAAATCCCTGAAAATAATAAATAAATAAATAA
>CAJUYI010000004.1:72727-116483 GCA_910591695.1 Galerucella pusilla | reverse complement strand
ATACCGACTGTGTGTTATTGACTGATTACAGGGGGGGTCGTAGATAAACTTGTTTATAACATCTGTTACAACTATATTTGTGTATTACTCAGTTGAAAAACGGCATCAAGACAGTGTAAAAATGATGTTGATTAATTCTGTTTTATTTGCGGTGAATTTATTGAAGTTGGAAGTAAAAAATTTGCCTTATCAACAAATTTGAAACTTTGCGAAGCCTACGAAGTCTATTTTAACCTGAAAATCAGTGATCAAAATGAAAATTTATACCTCACTTCGCCTGCGGGTTTAATACGAGAGAGCTCATACGATCATAAAAGAAATACGAAGAATATTCACTTTAGGCATTAATGTTTTTGTTATTTTACACCTATATGTTATTGTTTATCACAAATTTTCAATAAAAAAGACTTGTATCCGAAAAAATGTTTTCTAATTATAATTTACAGTGGAAGAAAAAATATAGAAATCAGTAATTTTTGCCGAAAAATTGAAAAATCGCCCTAGTTTCTACAAAAGCAAACTTTAATAGAGGAGTTCAGTCTAAGGTCAGTGTGGCCAACAAAAGTGTTTTTTCTGACAAGAATGACAGTTAAGGTCTACCCTTCAAAACATATTTTTGCATGTTTTTTATCATTGCGAACATCTATATTGCTTTATTAAAATTATGAATGCACTTCCGAAGCGTATATAGTTGAAATAATACCCTTCTTGGTGTGCGTCTTCGATTGTTAATCTCCTTCTATCTTAATCTTATTGTTGTATTTATTTAAATAATATAAAAATATGCCTAGACACACGGAAAAACATCAGCATTTTGAAAGTTCTCAAGTATTTTCAGTTTGAAAAAGAAGCTGGTAATTATTAATTTCATAGCCTTCTCGGCTTTGGCTTAATACAATCCTGATGATTTTATTTATCAAATTTAAGGTTAGCTATATGTCAAAATATCAAATAAAATTAACGACATGCCGAAAACCCGGATATAGGTCACAATCGATGACGCACACCAAGAAGGGTGGTATTATTTCAACCATATCTTTGAATTTAAAATGATTTTTTAGCTAAATACTCAACATATCGGTGGCCAATAATTCTAGGAACTTCTAGCAAATCACCATTTCATTTCTGTTATTGTGTCATTAGTTATGTCAAATATCATATATTTATTTTTGTTGATATTCGTTGAATTGTGTATGTCCATTTTCGATTAGATTTTTGTATCATTTCTAGTTAGTTTTATCTCTATTCTTCTAATTACTTTTTCCACTGACATCTGACATAACTAGTGACAGATAACAGAAATGAAATGGTAACAAGCCAAGAGTTCCTAGAATTATTGGCCACCGATATGTTGAGTATTCAGCTAAAAAATCATTTTAAATTTCAAGATATACGTTTCGGGGGTGTATTCATAATTTTAATAAAGCAATATAGATGTTCGAAATGATAAAAAACATGAATAAATCTTATGTTTTGAAGGGTAGACCTTAAAAGTCATTATTGTCAGAAAAAAAACACTTTTTGTTGTCCACACTGACCTTAGACTGAACTCCTCTATTGAAAAAAAATGTTTCCTTATTCTTGTCGTAGGAGAAACCAAAATTTAACATGTAGCAGTCAGACCCAAAAATCGTGTTGACCGGTTAACTTTTAAGTCAACCATATGTTGAGAGTTTATCGGAAATAATTTGAAAAATTGGTAATCAATTCAATATTATAATTATTAGCTTCAACTTTAACAATACTTCAAGATTTATCCTAACAAGAATTAAACCAAAAAATAAAGAACAATGTTCCAGAAGCATTGCACATATCAAATAATATCCTTGGAATGTTACAAATCATCACATCTATAAGACTTCATAGACCGGATGCCCATGACACATTATTTCGGATCGATTGATATCATACTAATGGATATAAGAGGGACACTTACCTAAACTAAAGCCTGCAGACACTCTAAAATTACTCCAGGAAGCAGGTCTAAAGGAGCTGCCAGTCTTTGAGACTTTTCTCAGAAAAGAAAAGAAATATGGGAGCACAATAAATCTTTTAGGTCTTAGTGAATGTCACTCCAATATACATACTTACATAATCAATGTATTCAACTCGCATTTAATGGCTAATAACACCCTATTAATTCTCAAAAATTGATGATTTGTGAGTAAAAAATTTCTAACTATCGAAACCAAAGAATTATCTAAAAATGGTACTTGCATTTCTTCTACTACCCTGCTTGTGTTGTGAACAACAAGACTGCGTATCCGATAAAATCGGTATATTTATTTGTGAAATCGGACTATCAATTTTCGAATTTCGATTTTTTTGTTGTTTCCGCATAAGCTTTTGAAATGTAACGAAACTATCGTTTGCTTCCATTTGCCATAGCAGTCGTTTATGGAGATTCGTAATCGCCGGACGGTGGTAGACTTCGGGAATTCGCAGAGGACATTTTGGTTTTTCTACGGCACTGGAAATTTTAGAGGCTAATCCTTCCTCCTGATCCTTCAAAATCGCTGCCCAAATTGAAATAAAATTTTTGTTATTTTGGTGAAATTTTAAGTACAGTGTCGTACCTTTTGTTTTAGTCGACTTTTTTCTAACTTCCAATTGATTTTCCCCCAAAGATTGATATCCCAAAACGTCGATTTGATCGGTCACGGTTTCTATTAAATTTTGTAAATGATGAAAATCTGCGTTTTCAACGTCCAATTTTAAAGAATCTCGCAGATGTTCCAACAACTTTCTACGTTTATCGTTCCTATTGATTTTCCTTCGAATTTTATCATTTTCATCCGGTTTTTCTACATGTCTACATACGTTGTTGGAATCAGTACCTACATTTGAAAAATTTATTGATCGACATTTTAAAATTCCCCTTCCACACTTACCATCACCGACGACGGTAAAAAAATTGGGAACGAGCGGCTTGTTTTTTTCTTCTATCAAATTTGGTTCTTCCATACCATTCACGCATACCTTCGAACACGCTTCGTCAGTCATTACAAAACTTTCTATAAGATACGCCGATGTTATTTCGGAATGCGTAACTTCATTCTCGTTTTCTTCACTTTCATAATCTTCGGTTTTCAACGTTTTTTCAGTTTCTTCATGGATGCTTTCCAACAAGTTTTCCGCAGGACTTTCGTCAATATTTCGAAAATTATCATTGGCCTCGTGTATGTCGGTTTCTCTATAACTAAGCGAATAGAAATTATGACCATAATAAACAACTATCATGGGTAACCTTTTTTTTTAAAGAACGTTTCACATTATTTTGTTGACTCGGCATCTGCCCTTAAGAATTTAGTAATAAAAGTTTATAAATCCACAATGTACAGTAAACAGTAGCAGATCCGTAGTCGGTAAAATTTAGATATACTATACAATAACCTCGATATTTCAATGATTCATACACATTTTTCACAATTCGCTTTGAATCCTTTTTTGACCTAGGACGTCACATACCTAGTTTTAAACACAAGATTACTTTCGGAGTGGAATGTTTATTACAAACTAAAATTCTGAGACAATATTAAACAAGATTATCCCGAAACTCTCTGTTTCGATTTTATCTATAAATATTTGAATACCATTATACAGGGAGTTACTATATTCGACCGACAACGGTGGTCTAACCCAGGGAGCTCTCATTCGTTGATGAATTTTGATATAAACATTAACCACTAAAATACTTAGTTACCCAGATACAGGATGTTAAAATTTTGAAATAAAAATTTGCCATATATAGAAAATATTTTTTTTATTGGTGAACCATTTTACCTATTTGAAGCATGCCTCAGCGTGTTTAAATCGAACTTTAAAAAACGCACGATTTTTAAAGTTACCATAGCAACATCAACAACTCCATTGGCCATTAATTAATTAATTACAATTTTGAGGAAATGTCGATAAATAGGAAAAGGAGACAGACATGTTTTATTATTAATAAATATAATTATGAATAAAGTGAAACCAATTTTAACATTTTTTGAAGCCTGATGACAACACCTGTCACCATAAAATGTGAAATTTGTGGTAAATTTTTCAAGAAGCAAGGCCTGAAAACACACCAAAACAAGACCCATGGTAAACAAAGTCTAAATTATATTACACAAGAAAGTCTTAGCAATATAGAAATAATAGATTCGAATTTTCATCTAAAATTAGCAAAATTGAAGAGCCAACGATCAGTCATAAGAAGAGTCCCAAAAGCTTCAAGGGCTCTTTGTGCCTCAACGCTCTCTAACCTGATTGATGAATGCGTAAGACAAAATTCTATTCCTACCTGGGAAAATCTATTACTATTTGCATACAACGTTTTGAGTCTTCCTTCTAAAAATTCTGTTAAAAAAGTATCTCTCTCTACTATAATTAAGAGTAATCTAAAAACCTTCGAAAATAAAGACCATCATTTAAATTTCTCTGATCAGCAAAACGCAAACTTCTCAGATCGGAAAAACAAGAATTTTCCAAATAAAACTAAAATCAAACATGTCATTAATAAAATTTCTGACGGCGATTTGACATCCGCAATAAAAATCCTAGCTTCAGATGATAGTTTTGTTGATGTCAGTGCAGCCACTTTAACAGAATTAAAATCGAAACATCCTTCAGAGAAACTTAATAGTACGTTCCCTACTTTGAGTTCGGAACCTGTTCCAATTCTAATAACAGAAGATTTTGTCAGTAACGCAATAAACTCTTTTAAAACAAGTTCTGCTGGTGGCATAGACTCTTTAAGACCTTCACATCTACAGGATTTAATAAGTTACAGTGCTGGCCCTTCAGGAAAAACTCTCTTATCATCTTTGTGTAAATTATGTAATTTTATTTTAAATGACACAGTCAACGTTGATATTCGTCCTATTTTATTCGGAGCGTCACTATGCGCTCTATCTAAAAAAGCAGGAGGTATCAGACCAATTGCCATTGGTACAGTTTATCGTCGTTTAGTAGCGAAAATAATTTGTTCAAACATCAGAGACAAATTGGGAGATTTTCTTCGTCCATTACAATTCGGTTTCGGGTCGAAAGGTGGTTGCGAAGCAGTTGCACATGCAGCAAGACGTTTCGTCTCTATTCATCCAGACGTTAAGAATAAAGTTTTTCTGAAAATTGATTTTAAAAATGCTTTCAATGCAATTCATCGCGATAATTTATTAAAACTTGTTGTAGATATTCTACCCGAAATTTTTCCTTTCATCAATCAATGTTATCGGTTCCCTTCGTACCTTTTATTCGGCGAAAATATCATTTATTCGGAAAGAGGCGTCCAGCAAGGGGACCCTTTGGCACCTCTCCTATTCTGCCTATCGATACACGGGCTTATAAGCAACATTGACACAGAATTCAATGCTTGGTACCTTGATGATGGTTCTTTAGGTGGTGATACTGATTCCGTGTTCAAGTCTCTTGTCTATATTATAAACAATTCCAAGGATATTGGTCTTGAACTCAATTTCAGCAAATGCGAGTTATTTTTCTTAGAATCACCAACTAATCTAATCATTGATAAATTTAATTCTGTAGCACCAGGCATAACAATTACCAATAGACAAAATTTATTTCTATTAGGCGCTCCTTTATTAAAAGAATCCTTTTTTTCAGCTTTCAATGAAAAACTGTCCTTTTTCAAAAAAATGTCATCTCGTTTATCCTGGTTACCGACACATATTGCTTATTACCTTCTCAGGAACTGCCTATTGATTCCAAAATTAACATATATCTTGAGATGTAGTCCAACCTGGTTACATAATGATATCTTAATCAATTTTGACAATACCATTCGTCATTCATTAGAGTCATTAATTAATATTAAAATGGAGGAGCTTTCTTGGAAACAAGCTTCACTACCTGTTTCATATGGAGGTATAGGAATTCGCTCCATCGTTTCAGTCGCTCTTCCTTCTTTTTTATCGTCATTATATAGTTCAGAAAAATTTATCAATTATATTCTTCTTAAATCTTTCCCCACACAAGATCCGTTATTATTGGAGGCAAAAAATATTTGGTCAAGAAAGTCCAACAAAGTTGTGCCCGATGAATATAAATGTTTTCAAAAATCCTGGGATATTCCTTTAATGAATATTGAAAAAAAAAATCTGCTTCAGAAAGCTATTAATTTACCAGACAAGGCTCGTTTGAATGCAGCATTTTCAAAGGAATCAGGAGCATGGTTGAACGCTTTGCCGTCGGCCCCATTAGGAACGCTTTTAGATGACGAAAGTTTCCGGATTTCCATTGGTCTCCGTTTAGGCTGTCAACTTTGTGTCAAACATCGCTGTCGTTGCGGAGCTGATGTTGATAAATATGGTAGACACGGCCTAAGCTGCAAATTAAGTGCTGGCCGTTTTTCACGTCATTATGCAGTAAATGACCTTCTCAAACGAGGTCTGTCATCTGCAAAGATTCCCTGTTCGTTGGAACCATTAGGTACTTGCCGCGACGACGGTAAACGTCCAGATGGTATGACTCTCATTCCTTGGCAACGCGGCAGACCCGTAGTCTGGGATTTCACTTGTACTGACACTTGGGCTCCGTCTCATGTCCGATCCACATCTACTTCCGCAGGTGCTGCTGCATTACATGGCGAAAGTTTTAAAATCAATAAATACAAAAATTTGGAAAACATTTATATTTTTGTACCTGTAGCTATTGAAACCTCTGGTGTTTTCGGTCATGAAGCTTTAAAATTCATTAAAGAGATCGGTAAAAAAATATCAGTAGAAACCAATGATCCAAGAGCAACTTTATTCTTCATACAACAAATAAGTATTGCCATTCAAAGAGGAAACGCTTCCTCTTTTCTGGGTACGTTTCCCCGTTCTAAGTCTCTAGAAGAACTTTTCATGAAGCCTAATCACATGAAGCCTAATCCTTCTATCATTTTCAAACAACCTCACATTATCGACCCTAAAAAATGTGATCTTTCCTTTTTCCGAAGTTCTTCTTTACCATCTTCATTCTCTTCTTCAGCAGGTGTACTATCTGATAATATATGCGTTGATAATTTTAAAAATTATGCCTCCAACAAGCTTTTGGGCCTCAGCGGACTAAAAAATATAGATAACCATCAGCCATATGATGTCCCAATCATAGGAATACTGGAAAATATGACAATACTAGAGAATGATGCGATTCCTATGCGAAACAAATTATCTTTGACCAAAATAAAATATAAAACTGGTTCACCTCCACTAAAGTTGAAGACATCAAAGAAAAAGTCAAATTCAAAATTGGAAGTAAATGAAGACGTCGAAATAAAAAATGGGTCAGAAGTCGATAGGGACCTAGTTGCTGAAAAAGCAAGCGGCAGCCATTTCCTCTCTAAAAATAATTCGAGAGTCAACAACTTTTCTTCCTACATTTCAATTTCCACCAAAGATTTTCAGAGAGGGGATGAAACTCAACCAGAACAAAAGGACTTTTCCGAAAATGATTTGAATACCAAGGAATATATTAGCAAAATTATACAAACTACTGATCTATCAACATCACCCAAACTTACCAAAACCGCAATCTCTCCATCGAATTTGATAGCGAATAGCCTTAATTCGAATTCGCTATCCCGTCGATCAAGTGAGAGAGAAAATCACCGAATCCGAGATTATTCGGATGATGATAGTAGTGGCGAAAGGGCTCTTAACAATTACTCCACAATCCGATCCTTGGACGGTGTTCCCCAAAAATCTTTGGGTCTCAGCGGCCTTAAGAATATCGGTAACACATGTTTCATGAATAGCGTTATCCAATGCCTATCAAACACAAGGTGGCTTTTAGAATATTTAAAGGAAGATGCACACATGAGAGATATTAACACGAGCATATCCAGCATGAAAGGAGCACTGATTAAAGCGTTTGCTGAAGTTATAAAGGAGCTTTGGTCTGAAGACGGTTCGGACAGAGTAGTTAATACTGTGTCATTAAAAAGTCAATTTCAACGATTCGCTCCGAGGCTCATGGGATACGCTCAACAAGATGCGCAGGAGTTCCTTCGTCACCTCTTAGAAGGACTCCACGAAGACGTCAACAGGGTACATGAAAAACCGAAGCCTATATTATCAGAGATTGATGAAAAACTCAGTGACAATGAAAAAGCGCAAGAGTCTTGGATAAGATATCTGTGCATGGACAACTCCAAGATAGTAGACAATTTCGTCGGTCAATTAAAATCAACACTCAAGTGCACACATTGCGGTCATTGTTTCGTTACCTTCGATCCCTTTAGGGATCTATCTCTTCCCATACCGCAAAGAACAGGTCAATTACGTCTTTCTCAATGTTTGGATTCGTTTACGAGTGAAGAATCACTCGACGGTGATGAAAAACCGACATGTTCGAAATGTAAAGAACGTCGACGATGCACTAAATCGTTGTCCATACACGAATTCCCGAAAATCTTGGTAATTCACTTGAAGCGCTTTTCGGCGATGGAAAGATTTAGGGGAAAACTTGATGTTACCGTAGATTTTCCAATAGAAGGGCTTGATATGAGCCATTATGCGGCTGATAATATGGCACCCTTTAGGTATAACCTCTACGCCATATCAAATCACAGCGGAACCACTTATAGTGGACACTATACGGCATACTGTCGACATCCCTACACGGGCCAGTGGCATGAGTATAATGATTCGAGGGTGTCATCAATATCGTCGAAATCATTAATCAGTGGGGAAGCGTACGTTCTCTTCTATGAGCAAGAGGGCACGAATTCCCACCTTTAAGTCAATAACTTTTTAGTTTCTTAATTGAATATTTTCATTTTGAACCAATGCTTTATTTGGTTTTTTCGCAAAATTTATTAATATACACTCAAATAGATTTATTTATATTTATGCCCTCCCTGTAAATTTTATGTATTTTATTGAATAAAAATATGTTTGAATACTAGAAAAAAAAAAAATTTTTATTATTGATCTGACAGGAGTACTTGGTAACGTCAAAACCTTTATTCGAACAATATATATGGTTGAAATAATACCCTTCTTGGTGTGCGTCATCGTTTGTGACGTATATCCGGGTTTTCCGCATGTCGTTTATTTTATTTGATATTTTGACATATAGCTAACCTTAAAATTGATGGATAAAATCATCAGGATCGTATCCAGCCAAATTCGAAAAGGCTATGGAATTAATAATTACCAGCTTCTTTTTCTAACTGAAAATACTTGAGAACTTTCAAAATAATGATGTTTCTCCGTGTATCTATGCACATTTTTGTATTATTCAAATATGTATAATAATAAGATCAATATTCACTTTTCATAAATAATAATTGACCGTAAACAACAAAGTACACATCTGACAAGAACTGTCAGTGTGACAGTAGAAAAATACGTAAGACACATTGACGCTACGAAAGTAACGCCTTCATAGTATCTTGAGCTCCCGATTGATAGGTTGCGCTTGCGCGTAATCTGAACATCAACCAATCAAATTTTTGTAAGGCAAAGATTAGCGTTAACGTTTGTAATACTTTTAAACGGTTCATTATTGTGATATTTTGATTAGGATTAATCACAGACCTGCCTTTTTTTTCCTTTCTTTCTACGTAATGTGTTAGAAAGACATTAACAATCGATGAAGCACACCACCAAGAAGGGTATTATTTCAACTATATACAGTTGGTAATGTTTTGTTTGAGATATTAATATTTCGATTTTTCAAAGGTTTTTGCGGTATTAACCGTGATTCTGCTTTACTACTTAAGAAATCGATATTAGAATTTATTTTTTCTACGACCGTGCTATTTAACCCACTTTCCCGCACGCACTTTAGTTTTGAAAGTAAAATTATGCAAATTTTGACCTTATTAGATAGTTTTTTACTCCGGAAGTTATAACTATTGTTACAACAGGTAAATAAATATTTACGAAATTGTCCATCAAATAAAATCTACATCTTTTCTAGCTTTTTGTTGCATTTTCAATTTTTTGAAAATATAAAATAATGAAGATATTATGATATAACCCTGTACATTCTTTGAAGTAGTGTCACAAAACAACTACACCCGGGTTTGATGTAAAAGAATATATCAAATAAAATTCTTTCATCTACAAATGACTTAAAACCGTTGCCGTCACCTTCATCGTCATCTTTATGTGACCTGTAACCGATGCCATCTTCCTCGACGTCATTTACTTACCAGTTAACACCAAATAACTCCACTGGACCGGCAATTTTAAGTAATTTACAGAATGCAACAAATTGCGTTTTTAATATTAATATTTATAATAATTAATAGTTTTTGGTTGAAGTTTTGTATATGTATGTTGAAATAAATAAATTTTGAAAAATGGGTTGGTATACTCTCTAGTATATACGATCGTAGAAAAAATAATGTTCCTTACTCATGTGTAAAGTGTCTTTACCGCCCTTGACCGCTTGCCCGAACTCCGCTCCGCGTCGTTCGGGTCAACTGCAGTCGCGTGCGGGAAAGTATCACTTTCCGCACAGGAAAATAACTATTTTTGCTTTGCGGTGACAGCAATAAATCTTGAAGAAAAAATGCAAATTAGTTTATGCTTTTCTCATTTCCATGACAACGCAAGGTATATATATACTGTAGCATCACGAATTCAACCATTTTACTTACATTATTAGTTCTTGTTTCCATTTCTTGTTATTGTAGTAGTAATAGATACCAGTATTTATAATTTCTAAGTGCACCAATAAAAAAAATAGCGTTAAGTATTCGTGGATAACTGGTCTCTAAAACACTTGCTCTAAAATCGCGCGTGATTTAAAGACCTTCATATCCACTTATACTTTAATATAATATCAAATTTGGTGACCAATATGCTCTATAAGAATGTAATATTATGACATTACTTTCATTTAATCTTGAAAAATTTAAAAGTATATATTTTTTTCTGTGGCCTAAAAAATAAGGGGATAAAAGTTGCCACTAATCCCGATAGCGCGCCACTGGTTGAATTTTTCATGATACTTCATGTCAAAATATTACATTTTTAAAGAGCATATTGGTCACAAAATTTGAAAAAACATTTCAAGGCGTTTTTGATTCATGGCAAATTTTGAATTTTGATTTCAAACTGTATTTCGTAAACTACGCCCTTTAGGGGTTAATGTTCTGATATCAAAATGTATCAAATAACAAAAGAGCTCGCTGCGGTAAAGCATTGTCGGTCGAATATAGTAACACTCTGTAAATATGTAAATATAAAAAGGGCATTGAAATATTTAAGGATTTGGCCATGGACGTATAATAAACCATGGACTTAGCATCACACTATTACTGAACTGACTTTATAAACGTAATTGTGGGATTCCTTTAGTTTAACTTCAACACCGAACTGCGAACTAAACGCGAACGTAAAGTTTATAATTCCAACTTTATTGCTATAAAACGCCCCCCACCACCAGTGAAGCACAACTTAAAACTAGAAGTGTGTGTTCTTGATATTTTATCGAAGATTAGTTAGCTCTTCGGTCGAAAGGGCGTAAGGGTCGATATTGTCAATAATCAGAATTATTTCATCGTAACAGCACTTGATATTACCTCTTCGATACATAATTGCTACAATTTGACCGACCTGTTAAAGAAACCTTTTCTGTTATGGTTGGTTGAAAAATTTTCCCTTTATATATTTATCTACAACGTCAAAAAATGTTAAACACCTTCTTGCTAAACACCTATATGCTAATCTTGCAAGGCGGAACGTGGTGCGGCTAGAATGGATTCCAGCCCACTCTGGTTTTGAAGGCAACGAGATGGCGGATGCACTGGCTGCGGAAGGGGCGGCAGCTCCTTTCTGCGGCCTGTGCCTAACAAAACAAAAAATACGCAAGGAGACGAAGAAGTGGCTGAGGAATCAGCACCTCGCTCATTGGAATGCTCTGCAAGGTCCTAGACAATCCAAACTTCTACTGAAGGGATGGGCTGATGGACACGCTAGGGCAGCTACTGAACTACCAAGGAGTAGGCTAAGGAAGATAGCAGGACTCCTAACAGGGCACTGCTGTAAGAGGAAGCACCTCCACAACTTAGGAGTAGAGGAAACCCCTATGTAGGGGTTGCGGCATGACTGACGAAACGTCAGTCCATGTTCTCTTAGAGTGTCCACACTGGACTGTACTACGCAGGCGAATCTTCGGAGTCCCTGTTATGGCCCCTGAAGACACAAGCAGACATCCATTGAAAAAGGTTGTGGTCTTTATTGAAGGGCTCGGCTTCATGGATGTCTAGGTAGCAGCAATGGGCCCGCCAGTGGCCTTAGTGCCGGAACCTTGGCTTGAGTTTGTCCAGGACAAGGCTCGCCTGCACATTTAGTAGTAGTAGTAGTAATGGTTAGTTGAAAAATTTTCCCTTTATATATTTATCAAAAACGTCAAAAAATTTTAAACACCTTATTGAAATTTGTTTTGGAGTTATTTGTGTATTGAGTAATAATGAGATCCACTACTGCTGTGTTCCATATGTGTAATTCTTCCCCAATGCAGGTAACTTTATTCAGTAAACGAAATATTTTTCTACTTACATTTGTTCGTGACCGAATTCGGAAACGCATTCTCTGACCTTGGTGCAAATGTTATCGATGCCTTTGAAACTTTCTATCAACATGTCGCTAATATTATTGTTAATTTCCGCCAATTTATTATCGACTGTTTTTCGGTAATTAATATAGGAATAGACGGAATTCGAAGTGGATATGCTCGACGGTGGTCTTTCGTACGGATCTCTGCAATGCACCTAAAACGACAAATCGTGCAATAAGCGTGCCTCCCTCGCGTGTTCGGTACAATATCGTTTCCTTTACTGTAAATGAAATCTGTTTATTTAAAAGTAATGTACAAACCGTGGGCATGGATTTAACGTTGTGTTGATCTTTAGAATGTAAAAATGTTATAAATGTTTGCAGTAGTTTTTTTAACGCTTGGCTGTTGTCCATCGATTGTTCTTTTCGACATGCCATGACTAAAAATTTTTAGAATTACTACAGTCAAATGATTTAAATATTTTTGGAACTTGTATACTTACTCTACTATATATTGTTTTTTTTTTCGTAGTAGATATTTAGTAAAATCAAAAAATCATTTTTCCTATTAGGACTCTCTCTTTTCTTTGGTGAAAATGTTTACTCTTGATTTTGGCTTCACGAGATGTTGAACTCACATTAGAAAAAAAATACACTTTTGACAATTATTTTCCGTGCAATGACAGAACTTCTATGAATTGTCGAAATCGTCCAAAGAGGACTGGATTCGTTGCTCTATTTAAAGAAAGTGAAATACAACAATATTTGGCCTGATTCTATAAAGGAGTGTTTACAACTTAACCACTCAGCTGAGTGGTAAAAAGCAAGGTCAGTGATTAAGGTAACCACTTTATCGAATTTCAGATTCTATAACACCAAAGTGTTTAATTTTTTAACCATTCTAACCTCCAAAATGTGGTTAGTCTTGACCTTGACCACCAGGTTTTTCTGGTGGTTGTGCTTTAATCACTCTTGATTTTCATTGTCAAAGTAAGTGAAAAGTATATGATGAGGACTACGAAGATGATGATGACGACAACGACCTAGGAAACAATGAACCCACTTCTTCTTGCATCTCCGTAGGCAGTATTTTGAAATGCTCAAGCAAGTTGTCACTACTATTAAAAGATAAATGAATTTATGGAATTCTCATAAATTAACTACATTTTTTAGCTAAATGTGCACATTTTTTTCTACATTAAACGAAGGAAACAAATTTAGGTACTTATTGCAAAAGCGAATTGATTTTAACTACAATCAAATAAAATCACTCTTTTCAACACTGATTTGTAATTGAGATTGTGAGAACTGGAAACATGGAAAAACTATATGGGCTTTGGATCCTGAGCAATCGATTATATTAGACCGGTATTCCCAATACTTTCTTTGCCTTCTTAAATTAAATAATTCGTAAATCAGAAAGGACCGATATTGTGAACAGACGGATTTCAATAAATGAGCAGTTTGGGGGGATTTCTATTTGACGGTTTATATTTTCATAAATGTGGCAAGCTCAGTAAAGAGAGCTCCTAATTTTTATACTGAAATTACCAAAGTACACAAAGAGTATTACTGTAATCAAGGAGAATTTCTATAAATTAGGTTAAATCTCCTTGGTTGGCACATGTATCCGTACTTTGGGTTGCAATTAAATATTTCAATAGTTAACCTACATTTGGTACTCCGACTTAAGCGCTCGTGCCAGAAGCGCCCCGACATAACAGCTCCCGAACTATAAGATAAAAAAAGTGGAATGAAGTTTAACTTTCAGCGTTTGTTTCCGTAGTTTGTATAATTTCTATATAAATCTTTCATAAATTTACTCAAAATCGTGAGTTTTATATAAAAATGGATAATTTTTAAAATTAAACGATCAGCCTAGCCTGTCTGATATCGAGGTTTCTGTTACACAAGAAGACATTTTTATAGTTTATGATACTTTTGACGTTCAATTTCAGATAGGAGATTCACTTTATGACAAAGAAGGTGCCAAAATTGTCAACAAACTGTTGGAAAAAGCTAAAGCTAACAACGTCCAAATTCATTTACCCGTAGATTTTGTGCTTGCCGATGGATTTTCCGAAAGTGCAAAGGTAAGTAGTGTCTACCTAAACATTTCTTTCTTTTTTAAATAATTGAGTAATGTTTTAAGACTTGTACTGCTACCGCAGAAGAGGGAATTACAGACGGTTGGATGGGACTCGATGTAGGACCCAAAACCATTGAAAATTTCAAGGAACCCATCAAACGTGCTAAAGTTATTGTTTGGAACGGGTAAGTTGATTTTAGAAATAAACTAATTAAAATTTTTGGTTATTTTTGGGAAATTTAACCAAAATCTTTTTTTATATTATTTCAACGTTTGGGTAGCGTTAACGAGAATAATTAATTATTAGCTGGAACGCTACCGAAACATTAGAACCAATGTCAACACCTCAATAGAATAAACCACTACATTTTTATGGACTACCAAAAAATTCATTAACAAAACATACCTACTATTAAGACCAATTTGTAGCCCCGTGCAACAAACTATCAAATCATATATTTTAAAATTCTTGAACTCCTCGTTGGACAAACAGATTCATATCTTATTTTTTAGAAAAGCTATCAGATTCAAACTTTAACAAAAATCATTATTTAGTCAGTTTTATGTATCAATTCCAAATTAGAAATTGATCTGCCAAATTGAGCGTAGCAACAATAATAGAGTTATTAAAATTATGTATAACGGAAACATATTTTCGAAACAATAACAATTTTGGTCTTGCCATTGTCTATCACCAATTTTACCAAAAAATATTCACATGGAACATTTTAAAGCCCAAATAGGGGTCTGAATGATTTTTTAACAAAATATAAATGAAGGAGAAAAATCTGTTACATTTTAAATCTAAATTGAAAATAACAATTTTTTGCCATTTTTAGATGTTCAATAAAACATCTACAGAGTATGAAACAAGTGTTTACCGTAAACCAACACTCACTAATAGGTTTTTGAATCCAATCATCCTATAAGCGTAAAAAAGGGATAGTAAAATCTTTATACAATAGGGCCAAAATCATTTGTTCTAATAATAATGATTTCACAAAGGAGAAAACTTTACTAAAATCAGTTTTAAATAACAATAATTAATCATCAGAATTTATAAATAAAGAAATTAGGAATATAGAGAATGTCTCATTGTTAATACCCAATAATAACAATATTATTAATAATTCAGCTGACATATTTTTTTTTAAAGTAAATTCGTGGCTGACGAAAGCCGATAAAAAATAGTCTATTGTGTAACAAGTGGAGAAAGTTCAACCGCAAACACACGAGTGAGAAAAGTACTTTCCACACATGCTGCACATGTGTTGAAATTGTACAATTTTGTATGGTCAAACCCGGAACGTTATTTTTTTATTAAATTCTCTGTTATATTAATAATAGAAGTTGAGGGCAGATTTATATACGGTGCATATTCTGTCTCGATTTCAGTATAGAGTTCAACTGGTTTTTCAATACAGTTGACGATTTTATTAGCAAAGTTTATTTATTTATTTATAATGATGACAGTAGCCTACGTTTTTGTCGAATTTATTTGATTCCCATATAAATGTCTGTGGCGTGGGCAATATTTGCTTTTCATAGCAGTTGTAGAAAAAGTATATATGAGATAGAGAGCTCTTTAAGTCAGGTATTTGCAAACATGCTGGGGAAGAAGGGCATCAAATTCAATGGAACTCAGCACACATAATATTGAAGGAGCCCAATTATAAAAGACGAAAAATCAAAGAAAGGGTTAGAGCCCCGTCTAGACTGGCCGTCCGCCTGAACGACCCTATGACCAAATAAACTCGATCCAAATCGCAGCTCATTAATGTAAACTAATAAAACAGAAATCTAGTAGTCTGATGCAGATTGACATTTCCACTAGTAAACCGTAAAGTCATTAAAAGAATTGGGGGTATGCGATAAGCTGAGAAGATTGATAAAAATGACTTTCGCAAAAACAGTAGCGGAGATAAAAACCCAGAAAGGAACAACAAGAAAATTTGAATATAACAAAGGAGTAAAACAGGGTGATTCATTGTCAGCGACACTTTTCAATTTGGCCCTAGATTATGTATTAAAAAAGATAAGTAAAGGAAACTTGAGAGCAAAGGGAAAGGGAGGTCAACTAATAGCATACGCTGATGATGTTGCGCTAGTGACAAAAAATAGGAAAATTATGGAAGAAATGCTAGAAGAAATAGTGAAAGAAGGAAAAAAAATTGGTCTCAAAATAAATGAGGATTAAACAAAGATATTGATAATCAAAAAGAAGTGTGAATATAGGAATATTAAGATTGGAAATTATAATTTTCAAGAGGTAGATAAAATGAAATACTTGGGTATAACAATATCTAATGACGGAGACAAAGGAACCGAAATAAAAGAAGGAATAGCAGCCACAAATAGAGCATTCCATACCAATAAAAAGCTGTTAAGAAGCAAACTAATAAGTAAGAAGACGAAAATGAGGGTATATAAAACAATTATAAGACCTGTATTGATGTATGGATCAGAAACATTAACAATGACGAAAAAACATCAGGAAAATTTGAGAATACAAGAGCGTAAGATATTGAGAATGATATTAGGTATGAAAAAAGTTGGAGATGAATATAAAAAACGAACAAACGTAGAATTGGCACATGAAATAAGAAAAGATATAGTGCAAAAAATTAAGGAACAGAGGATAAAATGGTTGGGACACATATGGAGGGCAGGTACAAAGTCAACAATATTTGCAATGATGGAATGTAAACCTTGTGATAAGCGGAAGAGAGGAAGACCTAAAGCTACGTGGTTACAGGAAGTTATAAGTGACCTCAATAGCATAGGAATAAGGCAGTGGAAGGAAAAAACAAAAGATAGGAAGAAATGGCGTCAGATTGCCGAAAAAATATAAGGAAATGAAGGAAGAAAAGGGGATTGATCCACCCCAAAAAAAGGATTTAGAGAGCTTTTTAAAGCGGCGCTACCCCCTCGGGGGTGATAAGCCAATATGTATGTATGTACTAGTATTTTCAAAAAACTTTTGTAGATATACCAAGTGTTTGCGAGCTGTTAGCCTGATATGCGTATAATATGTACATCGTATAATATGTACTCATGCTCTTGTTTATAGATATTAAGGAACCGGTAATCGGTATACTGTGGGTTGAGGTTTCTTTCAACAGAAGATTTTCAAATTCCACTGGTAATAAGGTAAAAACATTCCTCGATATGTTTTTTTGCATTCAACGTAATATAAACAACACATTTCAAATTTTGACAGTATCGATCTACAAATCGGTACGGAGCGCCCTAATCGATCAAGCTGATTTCTCCTTAGGCGTTTACCCCGTCGTCTGACTGACACATACACTGTCTGTTTTCGCACCTCACCTGAACCATTGATAATGAACGCCCTCCTTATTTCATCAATCATTTTTGGTTGAGCGCGAATTTCAAACTAATGGGACCAGAATTTTATAACTTATTATTCTTGATAACAATAGCTGGAACGCCACCGAAACTTTCAGTATAAATTTTAATAGCTATTTGTATTACTAGGGAGGAAAGTGCCACTTTTCCTCCCACAGGATGTAGTTTACTGCCCGACGCGAAGCGGAGGGCTGTAAACATCCAAGGGAGGAAAAGGCACTTTACTCCCATGTGATACATATGATATTTCCTCCTACCCACCTTTTTTTGAAAATTTATTTACGACACAAAAAGGTAACGAATATAATTAAGTACACAAGAATTATTTATTAAACAAATTTATCAATATATGTTATACAATTAAGTACATAGTATTGTTTAACTATATTTTAGAATTATTTATGTTAATATTGAATGTGCAGTTTTGAGCAGATTTTTTCTAAAGTGGGTCGTAGAAAAAATATACTGTTCGACTCGTGTGGATTGTCCATATCGCACTTGAACGATTGAGCACTCCGCCTACGGCGTCGTGCTCAAACTTCGTCCTCGTGCGATATGGCCATCATATCCACACTAGTTGCACAAACTACTATTTCTATCAAAATATGCCCTTTTACATTTAAAAACAACCTGCCAAATGTCAAATCGATTTATCCATCCATTTTAAAGTTATCGAATCAAAACATTCAAGTTTTTAAAATTTCAACACCCTGTATTTCGAAAAGTAAATGTGCTAGACCCCTTAATCCTCATATCATTTTGTCCAATTTTACGAGAGGAATCTACATGCAAACGTTGTAATTACCCTTAACGTTCGAGATGCTTATACCATTTTTTGCTCGATCGTATTGAAATAAATTCCGAATAAAATAATTTAAATTTCTTCGAAATGAACGAAATGTCAAAAGTGACATGTATACTTCTCGATCATTTTAAAATATATTTTGCATTTTGTATCCGGCATTTTTTTTAGAAATGCAATCAACTTTGGATATTTATTTAATATCGACATTGTCCTTCATTTGTATCATTGTGCGTAGCATTGAATATTTAGACCAAAGTGTGTAAGCTTTTAATGATTTTCCTTGTAGTGAAAAATATGCCAGTAAAACATTCTCTGAATATTTTATCTTGTTGTCTTCAGCCCATTGCTTATATTGTGCATATTGTTTTTCATACCTGTCTTTAGATTTTTGTGGTAGTAAGGTTAATGACGCTATGTTGCTTGTTCCTTAATATTAGGTGGTGTATTTGGAAATTCAAAATCACTTGAATCGCTCTCCATTTTTTAAAAATGCAACTAAGTTTAATGAATGTATAGCGACTTTGCACCTCAAAAGTCAATCGCCGTGTTTACTGTCAGTGAGCCACAGCATACTATGCTTTTCTTATTCTGAACTCAAAAAACGTATATCTAAGATTCCTGAAGTTGAAATTTGAATTGAAGAACTACGTTGAAGTAACATTAATGTTTGATTTTTACCAAAAAACAGGATATACAGGATGTTCTAGAAATTATGGAAACACTATGAATATAATGAATTCACAAGTTTCATCGTTTACAACTTACTTGAAATGAGGGGGAGGAAAAATACTTTATACTGATTTGAGGGAGGAATGGTATGTAGGGGTAGAAGGAAAAAAATATTGTGGTTTCATTAAAATTAAAAAAAGAATGAATACCTACACTACAAGAAACTTACAGAAGATAATTATAATAAAAGTAAAAATAAAATTTCCCAAAAATAACCAAAAAAATAATGAATATAATATACATAAGATTATAACATTTTATTTCAAAACTAATTTTTATAGACCAGCTGGTGTATTTGAATGGGAAAAATTCGCTAATGGTACAAAAGCTATTATGGATGAAGTTGTAGCTTCTACCGAAAAAGGAACAATTACTATTATCGGTAAGCGTTATAATAATTCCAGCGTTATAATAATTCCATCCTCCTATCTCAGCTATCTCTTTGTGTTCACATCTATCAATATTTAATTAGGTGGAGGTGATACTGCAACGTGTGCTGCAAAATGGAAAACAGAAGACAAAGTATCTCATGTATCGACAGGTGGTGGAGCAAGTCTTGAATTATTGGAAGGCAAAGTTCTTCCAGGAGTGGCCGCTTTATCTGATGCATAAGAAATTGTTGCTAAAATTTCTAGAAGATATTAGACCACGATTCCATTGTCTTTGCCATACCCAATTTGAAATGTTTAAAAACATATTAGTGGGATAACTGCCCTGGCAAAAAATTCAAAATTTTGGAGTGTATGTTGTTAAAATGTTGAATGTATTTTGTTTTTTTTTGTTAAGTTATTATTCAGTAAATAAATTATTTAACATTTTCAAGTATTTTATTTTAATGATAATGCTGCGATCGTTAAAGTCCTCAGCATCTCAGCTTTTTTGTTCTCTTGATTTCACTTACACGTTTGTGTTAAAAGTCTAGTTCTCCATTTCAGACTCCGTACATAACCGACAAATGAGCTTCCTTAGGGTACAGTGACCGGTGAGTACTTGTCACTTTCTTTGCAACAATAGAATATCTATCGTTATGTTTGAGAACCTCTTCTATTGAACTACTTCAAATATATTATACTCTTAAACACTGTTTCAACGTCTATTTTGACCAAAGTTTATAATTTTTTTTTAATCGTTTCCAATCATGGTTTGCAAAATGTTAAACAACCTTTTTGTAACGCCGACTAGTGTAGCCCACGATCTATTGGTTCGCGAGAGTCTCGTCTCGTTTTCAAGACGAGACGATACTTTATATTTTCCTTGTGAGACTTCCAAAAATCTCGTTTCGAGAGTCTCGCAAAGGTCTTGAAGTATCGTATATAAAATTGCCCAATATTAATTACTTATTATTCTAGTTATCGCAAATGTTGACATACATTACTTACAGTCTGTGTTTACAATAACATTGTGAGAGAATATAAATTTCACATGTTTCATAGATTAAAATATCCAAAATACGCACACAAATACAATGTTCAATGGTACAGGTAAACTGGTATCTCGTGACAAGGCGGAGCTTCCAGTACGCAAAGAGAAAACCAGTGGCGTAGCGTGCCATCTTGGCGCCTGGGGCAGGAGACCCCTTTTGCCGCCCCCATTCTATAGGTGCTTAATTAAAATTAAACTTCACACGCAATGAGGTACTTTTTATTGAAGGTAAAATAGAATGAGCGGTTTTACAAGCGGATTCTACGGGCCTTACGAGCAGCGAAGTCAGAAATAACTTTGTCAAAATCAATATTAGCAGCCAATTCTTGTTCAATCGACAATATAGCCAAGTTTGATAGTCTTGCGGAGCTCATAGTAGATCTGAGGTAATTTTTTATTAGCTTCAACTTCGAAAAACTTCTCTCACAACTTGCAACACTAATCGCCAAAGTCAAATATATGCGAATCAAGATGACTATATTTGGAACCGAAATTCCAAGATTCAGTTTTTGAATGAACTGGAGGAGCTCTAGTGGTCCTTTACCACTTATATCTTCCTCTGATTCAGAACAGGAAACAAACTGCTGGAGACATTTTTCCGCCACCGCGGACTGCCGCCCGGGGCGGGCCGCCCCCTCCGCCCCACCCACGCTACGCCACTAGAGAGAACGTATTCGGCCAGACTAGGATGTAATTTACCCGAACATAGATATTAAAATGTATACAATGTTGTCAATTATGTGGATGATCACAGTAATATTGGGTATTTTTTAGTATGATATTTAGAGAAATGAGTTTCAAATAATTGACACAACAATTTAATTACTAAAAGGATGATGGAATGATTTTTGATTAGGTATGATATACAGTGTGTCCCAAAAATTTTTATACAAAGGGAGAGAAAGTTTATCTCACATTTCACAAAAAAAAATTATTCTCGATAAAAAGCTCTGCATTACTTGTAGATCCATAATCAGGTCAAAAATTTTGAAACTGTAGAATAGAAGGAAAACAAAAATAGTGATTTGATTAAAATATAATATTTACCAAACAATACATAATAAAATTATGATGTCATTACAAAACAATTATACAGGGTGATTCATTACTAATTGGAAATATTTTAATAGTAGAATCCTGACTTGAAATTATGAAGATTTAACCCAAAACACCTAAATAAAATTGAAGTGCTTACTTAGTTACAGGGTGTTTTGTTTTAAAAATTTGAGAGCTATTTGTGCTCAGTACTTTAAGACTGTTTTACGTATTCATTTTATATTTGGCAGAAAGTGTAGACACTGTACCCCCCACTAAATTATATTGAACAAACATTTTTGGCTACTATCAGAGGCGTACGACAGGGGCAAGTGACAGGTTAATCGTTCCCAAATTCTACGCCACTTGCGGAATAGAAATTTTAGCACAATTTTTCGATTCTACAATACTTTTTACGTAAATAAAGTACTCTATTTTCATAACGATAAAGTCAATATTTCTCGAGATATTTTAAGTTAAGCATGAAGCTGCCCAATTTTCCCCATTTTTTTGTCAATCAACTTAACATATTTCTCAAGGTTGGGAGATGATTTAGTCAAAAAATTAATAAGTTTATTGAAGTAAACTGGGGTGACATAGAACACTTGTTATAAAAGGTTTTGTAACATGCTGTTCAGCTGTTACGTTTTTCGTCTGAAAAACTATTTCATTTAGTGAATTTTTTGGCTCATTAGTCACTTCCTCCCAAATATCTACTAAATTTCTAAACATGCTGTTTCTTTGTCGCATTAGCCACTCCGAAATAAAACATTGATTTTTATCAAATTCCCCTTCCATTTCTGTCTGTAGATGTTCGAAATTTCAATTTTCGAGTGGACTCTTTCTTTCCTCTAACTGCCACAGAAGGCGACAGTTAATTACATTTTATTTTTAATTTGTGGTGAACAATTTTCGATTGTCTGGTTGCTCTGCAGCCGGGAAGTTTACGGCAAGTTATATTTTTAAGGCAAAGCTTAAGTCAAGTTCAAGGCAAGTTTACTGCAATTTACTGCATCTTCAGTCCACTTCGCCCCTGCCCGTGCACGAGGTCCACAGTCTGCCGAAGAGATTACCGTGTTCGGGAATAAGTAGATTCATTTTATTTATTTTTTGTAACGTAAATTTAATTTTTCTCACAAGGTGTTTCCAGCTTTCCACCTTTTCTTTCTTGTTTTAATTGCTTCGTTCGATTAAAAAGCTGGTGGCGTCCAATTTAATATTAATTGTACACCCCATCCCAGTGATAGTGTATAAAATAGTTTAATTGGTGCCGAATACCACTCCCTGAGGTGGAGTGCTCTAGCCTGGGGCAGTTTTAGGTTACAAATTGGCGCCCAACGTGGGGCAGTTTTAGGTTACAGTTTTTAGGTACTGTTCGTTTCTGATATTTCCGATATGTTATTAAAATTGTAGGTACTTTTATTAAGATTATATTTTCAGAACCACGATTTGTTTTAGATCCGTTCATTTAATAGTTGTGTTCCTCATTATTGACACGGTTTGAAGTTTCATTTGCGTGTTAAATGCAATTCACTGGTCCAAAACATCGACATAGTTATTACACATCAAAATTGGGCATCTTCATGTTTAACTTAAGATATCTCGAGAAATATTGACTTTATCGTTATGGAAAAAGAGTACTTTATTTACGTAAAAAGTAATGGAGAATCGAAAAATTGTGATAAACTTTCTATTCCGCCAGTGTCGTAGAATTAGGGAACGACTAACCTGTCACTTGCCCTGTCGTACGCCTCTGGTAGTAGCCAGAAACGTTTGTTTAATATAATTTAGTAGGGTGTACACTTTCAACACTTTCTGCCAAATATGAAATGAATACATAAAACAGTTTTAAAGCACTGAGCACAAAAAGTTTCCAAATTTTTAAACAAAACACCCTGTAACTAAGTAAGCAGCTACATTTTATTTAGGTGTTTTGGGTTGAATCTTCATAATTTGAAGTCAAGATTCTACTATTAAATTATTTCCAATTAGTAATGAATCACCCTGTACATATAAGGGACTTTCATTTTAAAAGATCCTACTTGAAAAACTTAATTACTGGGTAAAGGGTGGAATATATGCACGTCAATTCAGTTAAAATATGCGCATATACAGGGTGTCCACGACGAGTGAAAACTATCTGTATATGGCAAAATACTCAAAGTAAAAGCACGAAAATTTCTACGTTTGGGTTTTCGGATACGATCTTTTCAACTAAAATATTTTCAAAGATGGCCGACTTCCGTTTCTACCGGAAGTCGACTGTAACTTTGTTATTTTAAATGGAACACCCTGTATATTAATGAATTTTTGAAATCTACGTAATATTTTAGTATACTTTTGTCTAAAAACTTTTTTCGAAAAATGCACACTTTTTGAGTTATTAATTTTTTTGTAGAAAATTTGACCGTTGAAGACCCTTATAAATTATTTTTTTACGAGAGGACCCTTGAAGATATGAAAATGGTTTCTCTTCGGTTGCCTTAAGCAAGGTCAAACGTATTCGAATCTATGTTGAAAAATTTTTCATTTTATACAGGGTGTGTATAAAAAGTGTTCAAAGTTTAACTTCATAAATATCAAATTTCTTCATTTTTTTAAATAGAACCACCCTGTTTCTTCTATTTTAATGCATTCAGGAGAAAAAAATAAGGCAAGTTCATGTATACTTTCCTATACCTAAACCTTACCGTTATCCAGATATTAAATGTTTTCTGTAAATTTTTAGAGATGCAGGTGTGGTCTAAATTTTGATACAAGCACTAAGAAATAAAAAAGTCTTTTTCTTCATCTGTCTCTAAAAAAAATCAAATCGAATTGTTTTTATTAATCCTATTCCAACTTTTAGTCGTTTCCGAGATATTTGAGGTTTTAAATTGTTATTATATTTTTTAACAAGTTTAAATTTTTCATGTATACTTATAGTAGGCTTTGTAATAAATGACACTTATTTAACTGACATTAGTTAATTGTTGATACGAAAATCGAAAATCGTTAAAATGGCTCGTTCCCAATTTAATAACGAAGATTATGTAAATTTGCTTTTAATACATGGTGAATGTGAAAAAGTTGTTACAAGAACATGTACTTTATTTGCTGCAAGATATCCAGATAGACCACGACCAAACTCGCATACTGTTAAAAGAATCCTCAACAACTTAAAGCTATACGGTTCATTTGAAGCAAACGTAAATCGAATTAAACCAGTTATTGGCAATAATAATGCCGAAATTAATGTTGTTGCTTATTTTACTGCTTATCCAGAAGCATCAATACGCGTTGCCGTAAGAGTTCTTGGAGTAAGCAAATCGTCGATTCACCGTATTTTACGAAAACATAAAATGCATCCCTATTCGTACAATTTGTGTCAAAATTTAAAACCAACCGACTTTACTAAACGAATAGACTTTGCTCGAGTTTTTACTAACAAAATACCAGGAAGACGACGATTTTTTAAAAAACATAATTTGATGCGACGAATCGAAATTCACGAAAAATTGATTATTTAATAGACACAATTCCCATTATTGGAGTCAAGATAATCTTCATTTAACCAAAGAACGTGCTTTTCAAGATCGGTGGCAGTTCAATGTCTTTTGTGCTATTAGAAATAATCAAATAATAGCACTTCATTTTTACGATGGGAATTTGAATGGTTAGGAAACACAATCAATTAATTTATTCCTAATTAATTATGTAAAAAACACTGTTTTTGTATTTTTTAATGTTTTTTGTTGTATTTTTAGGTGAAAGAAATCTTATTTTAAGAAATTTGAAACAAAATTATTTAGACCGCTTGCCACCAGACGAATTAAGCAAACTTTTTTTATTCATGACGGTGCTCCTGCTCACAGTTCAATTGTCATAAATACATTTTTAGAAGAGCAATTTGAAGACAGGTGGTTAGCAAATAATGGTCCTTTTCGTTGGCCCCCTCGTTCTCCCGACATGACGCCTTTAGATTTTTTTATATGGGGTCACATAAAACACGAGGTTTACTCACAAGCCTTAACATCTAAAGAAGATTGTGAGCTAAGAGTTCGAAATTCCTTCAATTCTCTTTCTGAGATGATGATCAACCGTGCGACGAATGAAGGCATACTGAGAAGGGTTGAAAAATGCATTGGAGTTCAAGGTAGCAATTTTGAACATTTACTTTGAAACATAAGACTATTTTTCTTTGACTTTCCATAAAATTTGGTAGCATATCTTATTATTGTCACAAATGGTTTAATTCGATTAACTTTTGCTTAAAATTAACCGAATAGCTTCAAGTATTCTTTTAACAATGTGCGATTTCGATCGCGGTCAATCTGGATATCTTACTGTAAATAAAGCACATGTTCTTGTAACAACTTTGTCATGTTTACCACGTATTAAAAGTAAATTCACATAAAATTTTTCATTTCTTAGTGCTTGTATCAAAATTTAGACCACACCTGCATCTCTAAAAATTTACAGAAAACATTTAATATCTGGATAACGGTAAGGTTTAGGTATAGGTATACATGAACTTGACTTATTTTTTTCTCCTGAATGCATTAAAATAGAAAAAACAGGGTGGCTCTATTTAAAAAAAATGATGAAATTTGATATTTATGAAGTTAAACTTTGAACACTTTTTATACACACCCTGTATAAAATGAAAAAATTTTCAACATAGATTCGAATACGTTTGACCTTGCTTAAGGCAACCGAAGAGAAACCATTTTCATATCTTCAAGGGTCCTCTCGTAAAAAAATAATTTATAAGGGTCTTCAACGGTCAAATTTTCTACAAAAAAATTAATAACTCAAAAAGTGTGCATTTTTCGAAAAAAGTTTTTAGACAAAAGTATACTAAAATATTACGTAGATTTCAAAAATTCATTAATATACAGGGTGTTCCATTTAAAATAACAAAGTTACAGTCGACTTCCGGTAGAAACGGAAGTCGGTCATCTTTGAAAATATTTTAGTTGAAAAGATCGTATCCGAAAACCCAAACGTAGAGTATTTTGCCATATACAGATAGTTTTCACTCGTCGTGGGACACCCTGTATATATGCATAGTTTTTCTTTGAAATATGCAACAATATGCATTTATTTTTCAAAATATGCAATTATATGCCTTGAATATAACATGGAAAAATGGAAATAAAGAAACGCCGACTCTTACAAAAATTATTTATTTTAAATAAAATTAAAAGAAAGATATAATAGGTAAAATTTTTAACCTGAAATAGTATAAAATGCATTTATAACGATATATTTTTCAAAATTTTCCGATAAAAGTGTTTGCCTTCTGTCTGTAAAAATATGTTTGTACAAAGAAAAAGTTCTTTCAACATCTACCGATGTGATCTGGCAATATTTTAATTTGGGTAGTGAGTTATAAGGCCAAGGTATTACTTCGTTGGATGGTTTAGTATCACAAATATTTTTGACTTCCATTAAATACTTGAAGCCTTCATTCTTTTCCATAATAAATTCGAGTTTACTTCTTACTTGATTTCCTACATCACCGGGAACTTTTTTGCATTTGTCGGAACAATATTAATTGCTTCTCTTAAACTTATATTCCTACTTTCTAACGAAGTTATTATATCTGGTATAAAACTAAAATTAACCCTAATAAAAACAAGTTCCAGGGTCGCACTTGATCTTTTGATAAAACAAAAAACATAAAAATATGCACACAAATTTTATTTTTGCCGAAATATGCAATTTTTTATGAAATTTGTAAAAATATGCAAATATATGCACTTTGCATATATTCCGCCCTTTACTGGTAAGTATTTAATGTTTCAAAATACATATTTAAATAAGGCAATAATTACATGATTCTTACTATCATTTTAATATTTTTAATATAACATTTCGACTAAATTATTTATTCTGTTTAATTTAAAAAGTATAACAATAATTAAAGAAATACTGAAAATTCTGAAACAATGCAACAGATTTTCTGTATGCTAATCTATAAATGACATTTGCCCTCGTCACTATAATAATAGTTTAACCCCTTTTACAACATAAGTTGGCGCGCCACCAGAAACACCTTTACCGTTTCCTTTTTTCATGCGACGAGAGTGTTAAACATCCTTTAATTAAGACAAAAATAAGACTCTGGGATACTTTCACGTATAAAGTAATGTCCACGAGGGTGTTCATGCGAACTTTTGATAGTAGCTCTATGCAGGGCCGTGCGGTACTATGAAGCAGGGAGGCCAGTGCCGGATTAACCACGTAGCAAGAGTAGCAATTGCTACGGGCCCCGCGCGAAATGGGGCCCCGATTATTCAAACCCACTGATCTCTGCCTAATTGCCTAATCCGGCACTGAGGGAGGCGACTGCATCAGGTAGCATTACAAAAGGGCGGCATTTGGAGAGCGAACAAAAAAATATTTATGTGTGTTTTTTATTTAAAACTTAAATATGTGTAAGCGCAAACAAAGTTATTATATCAGAAAAGAACTTATGTTAATATAATAGGAAACATAATTTTAAAACATTCAAAATAAGGGGCGGCAGTTGGGAGGCATGTATCACCCTGAAAAATATCGCCATACGACCCTGGCTCTATGGAGACGGTCTCCAACAATAATTGTATTCTTCGAGCTACCTTTGCCAATTTGTCCATTACAAATATTTTGTTTGAATCCTCCATGCTCCCCCGTGCCGCAGTTTTTGATATACAAAATGTTGGTTTAGGATCAGGGATCAGTGATCAGGGATCAGGGCTAGGATGCATGCCGTTTCATTGCCTACAATACCTTTGTACTCCAATAGTACTCCAGGACCCACTATTGCACCATGGACTCCAGCTCATGTTCTTGTCAGTTTCAGATCAGTTGGTGTACCATACCAACGTACCATATTGTCTGCATGTTTCTATCTCATTCCAGTTTATCAAGTTATTGTTAATTTTGCAGCCTTTATGCAACCATTATCGCTTCCACCTTGACATGCAGAGCTAGATGCAGAATATTGAGTTTGGCATCCATTGTTGCGGTCACATCTTATGGAAACTTCATAAGTTTTGATAGCTTCAGTTCAGCTTTCTCTTCATACCATTATTGATCACTAGACTAAGGCATTTATCGTAGATAACCATGATGAATATTAAAAAAAATTACATTATTCAAAACAATTTTTTTATTTACAATTGAAAGGAAGTTGCTGCCTACAGCATAATTATACCTCAGGTAAGGAAAAATAGTTTATGTTTAATATGTGATCTCCCCTTGGGCCGAGAGTGTGTGGTGTTTTATCTGAGAACCATTCCATTTATTCCAATATTTCGAAGTGAAAGTTGTATTTATTTTGCTACTAAAATGTGGTGGTGAGCTGTTACGCAATCCAAGTTAATCGCAGCGAGAAAAAGTTCTGAAACCCTACTAGCGTAATGATGTTTTTCTTTCACGGATGATTGCAATTGGCAACACAACGTGCTCAGCATTACGCATCCACTTTTTTCCTTATCTAAGATCTACACCATCATTCATTCACTATTCATACTTTATAATTAGTTTGGCTTTCAGTTTCATCAACTAATTTCATTATTACATTACTTCCATCACAAGCACTTATTTACTTTATGGACAAAACTAACACAATTTTTCATTGTTTTCCGGTTTCATGAATTTCTTCTTTGATTTGGATTTTTTGTCTTTCTTAAATTTTTTTCCTACTGTGTCGACTAACGTAGAATAACCCTCTGCCATTTCTACATCTGTTATATCCTTTTCTTTTTTCCGTTCTTGTTCTTCTAATAATTTGATATACTCGTTTGACATTAGCTTTTCAATTTCTGGATTCATACCACCAAATGAAAATCTACTGTCTAAGAGATTTTTGCAATTCCCTATACTAGTTGATATGAAGACGAGGTTTCCTGTACGTCTCATTTCTTCTGTAATTTCGTTTGAATACATGGTTTTTCCTTCCAAATCATCTATTGACTTTTCGACTTTTTCTTTGGTTTTTTTCATAAATTTCATTTCTAAAATAGAATTAGATAACTTAACATCTTCCTTTCGGCTGTCCATTTTTGTTTTGGGTATTTGATACTTTTAGTTGATTAAAATCTACTCTTAATTTGTATTCATTAACATTAAGGTTAAGAAACTCTTCTTTTTATCTAAATGTAGAGAATAAGAGAATTATCAACATGACATAGCCCAGTCACTGGCTGATTAATGAAAATATACCTGTAATCTGTAAATGTAGATATAGAGAAGAATAAATTGTACATAATCTTAAGATCTTGATTCAAAACTTCAAAATAAAAATATGTTTTGCTACACATCAAGTTTTGTTTTTTATTAAGTAGGTTAATTATGATCAGTTTTCGTCGATTGGGATTAATTTATCTGAAAACTAATAAAAAATGTCAAAAGAGAAATATATCGTATGTTCAGGGGCAAAGTCCTGAATCCAATGTGAGGGAATATTTTTATTATATAGATCATCAAGGAATGGTAAGTGTTTAAGTTATAAAATTAAACTTAAATTTTGATTTACTTTTGACTTGGGGTGTTTAGATAATTAGGCAGTTTTTTAGAAGAGAAAAATCAAAATGTAGTCATGTTTTTTTGGAAAAATTTTGTTTTAGTTGAATAAATAAATCGAAAACATTGCTGTTCAATTTAACTTTATAAAAAAAATACAAATTCTATCAGTGGGAGGGCTGTGGTTAAAGTAGATTAAAATCATAGTAATCAGCACTTATCTTTTTTATATTCTTAATTCAACCATAGGAAATCCAAATAAATGAACACAAAAAGTATAGGGAGCTCTTTAAGTCTGGTATTTGCAAATAGGCTTGGGAAAATGGGCATCATATTCAATGGGATTTGGCACACATATCCAAAGAGCCCAATAAAAAAAATCAAAGAAAGTGCTCTAACACATCTACAGTTGTCAGAACCAAACATGAGCCCTGGAAAATATGCGAACTAAAATAAGGTCATCGCAAGCAGCCAATCAAGAGTCAATGTTAACGATTGTAAATGCGGATAAATGTGTAGCTAGAATTTCGACCGATTGTAGTCAAATTTCGTTACCAATGTTAGAAAGATAAATTTCCAATGATCCTGCGTTATCAGGATAGTATAATTAGTTTTTATCCAGGTATTATTAGGACTTATCATTGGAATTGTTGTTAATCGATACACTTCAATAAAAATTGACAACAAATTTTTTGCAATCCCAAACTTGGAATATTATTGTCTAATTTTTTCCTTGTGTCAGATACTGACCAGAATTTTATAAAAACTTATTTGCAAATCCTTGACTTGCATTAAAAATATAAAAAAGATTGTGGTCTGATTTGCCAAAAAATAACATAAGTAATTAATACACCACAAGGAACATACAGAAGGTATAATATAAATCTTAATACTTTTAGTTGTTTTTAGACGATGCCCGAATGAAAAATTTTACATCCTGCTTCAAAGACAAAAAATTTTTGAAGTTCTTTTTCAACCAATTAAAATTAAACAATACAGATAGTTATAAAGAATTTCCTTACATATCCCTATGTGGTAAAGAAAGGAACTTTGTTAGATGTGATGATTTCCCAATAGTTTTTACACATATTATTAAAACAGAATCACATGAAACTCACTTGGGGTATAACCATGCTGGAAATTTACTATCAACTGCATTTCTCCCGGATAAAATTATTATGTTACCAAAAACAGGTAGAGTATACCACCCATTTTCTGTTAAATTAGGAGGAATGGGATTAGTAGCTTCAAAACTAGCTATAGAGTTCAGCAGGTTTTTCAGATTTGAAAATGGAGAGATGAATCCCCCAACACACTTCACTTTTGATGGTGTTACCTATACATTAGATACATCATGGTATCATAACATGAAATAGAAAGGATAGGTTAGTCTTTATTTTAATGTAAATGGGTTTACTTCATCTTAAATTTAGGAAATAATTATACCAATTATTAAAAATGTATTTTAATGTTATTGTAACAAGCTATTAAACTTTTAAAATTAATTAACAACTCTAGTAATTGTCATGAACATTTTGTAACTTACAGATAAACATTTTATCAAAATTATTGCAAAATAACAAAGTGTGGCTGTAAAACAACTAGTTTATGTGAATTTAGTGTTAACATAGTTCCAGAAAACCAAAATAATATACAGTGATCACTTTATCATTTAACAAGATCTAATCCAAATCTGTATAAATATTAAATAAACGAATTATCAAAGTCAAGTGAATGTAACCTGTTATAATTTATGTATAAATGGGTATTTCATAGTCATATTTGGTATTTTAATATACTGTGTGTGCGTTGTTTTGCAATATATATACAACTGCCAAAACTACAGTAGAAAAACTAATAAATAGGCACTTTCTTCTACACCTAACAAGCATAAAATGTGATAATTGACAATATTGCACAAATTTTGTAAGTATTTTATTGGAAAATATCGAGTGAAACTAGATATTACGAATAGTCGATAAATGAAATATTTGAAATTTCCATGTTCAAGACTTAACCACCACATTCTGCAACTTCAATTATTTTATTGAACATATGTGATGTAAATTGCACTTTTTATAATTTACTCTGCTAATAGTATCAAAATGTTTATATCATTAAAATTCTGTATAAAAAGGACGATACAATTTCTTGGACGTGTACAATTCTGATCACAAAAATAACCTTGAGGTTGTGTCATAACTCACTTTCTGATACTGTTGGTGTAGTTGGTTTCGTTAAAGGCTTCTTACTACCTGGAAGCACCCATGATAACCCTAATTTGGAGGTATGGTCTTCAATTTGGTCATTCATAATTGAAGCTTTTACCTTAAAATTAGGACACTATGATTTCTTTGAAAACAGATTGGGTAAACTATTACTTTATATTTATATATAAAAAAGTATTTCAATGTTATTAACTTACCTTGTCATGAATTTCTGGCTCATACGGTTCAAATGTAATGTAATGTGGGTCATCTATTGGTGGTTCATCATATAAATGTTTTTTACTTTCTGTCACTAATTCTGCTGCCTTTTTTTTGAACATTTGAAAATCATTTTTATACCTGAAATATTGTAATTGATAAATATTGTTTATTAATTTAGTAAAAGCATATGGTCCAAAGCAGATGTAGGTTTAGGTGTCAGAATTGTAGGGTTAAAGCAAAGCACAACTTTCCAATCGCAAGTATCAGCGATTCACCTCTGCATTGGAGAAATTACATGGGAAGAAGTTCAGTTACAATATTCAAAGACAGCCAAGGTTCACTCAAGGCATCCTATTCCATAGAGGTAAATGCTAGTATAGGATTGCATATATGCCTTAAATGGATTTGGTCGCTATTTTTTAGGTCTCAGTGGCCTTGACATGAGGACAATGAACAATGCCACTGATTGGAACAGATCTGTTCTGAAGAGGTGTACCCAAAGCACATCCTATATCATGTGCAATTTCTTGTATTAGGTGATGAAAAGACACTGGCAACAAACTACATGGAAGGTTCAGTCTCAAGGCTGATAAGCCGCATAAAAAAATTAGGGTGTAATCTATATTAAGAGGATCACAATAGATCTGAAAAGGACACAATAGAATAGACCAATTGCCAACTCATCTAATCTAGTTAAAGCAAGGGATGAGAATATACACTATAATATATATGTCAGTTATTATAGATATGTACTTACATGTTGGCAGCTTCTAAATTAATAGCATGTTCGGCAAGTTTATCCATATCTATAAAAATCCACTGTATGAATTTTACTACTTGCCAAATATGTTGATCTGATTTTGACCACTTTGGAAAGGCTTTTAAAAGGTTAAGTTCATCAGTTTCATCATTTATCACTGGATGAAATATTTTTGAATGAAAAATTACTTTCTAAAAGCAAAAAAAGTTGAATATTTTGTACTGCTATATTTCGTTGATACTCACAGGATGTCCTGAATCTGGAAATTCTTCATCTAGAAAAATAGTGAATCTAAAAATTCCTTCTTCATAACATCCAGATCGTACAAATATTACTCCAAACCACACTGTGAAATAATAACAATTATAAAGGTAATTGTCAGATATGATAATAAGAACATTCAACTTACCTAATGGACAATCTTTAGAAGGTATGACATACACTCCAGATATATTTTCATTTTGTACCATTTTGCTGAAAGCAGTACTCTATAATTTTACTTCTTAAAATAAATTTTAACTTACTATTCCGCCAAAATGACATATTCTTGTCTATATAATTTATATAATTTTTGTATGTCTTCATTTTGCTTGCTAGATACTAACTGATCTGATAATGGTTCTGCTGGTAGAACTCTTCTTGTCGATCCTTGTCTTTGGAAATTACTATCGTCCTGAAATTACCGATAATTATTATCATATTATTAATTGAAAGTTGAATTAATTTATTGCAATACCTTTGTATATGATGCATGCATAATAAGACTCAAATAAAAACACAAAAATAATGTTAAAATGTTGAAAAAATTAGTCAGTTACATTTAAGATAAGATATGAGATAATTGCAAATTAGCAATTCTTTAGTAAACATTTATAATGTGTACGTTTGTTTGCGAGATAGTGTGGATCTGTAATCTCGTCTTGTCAATTAAAATATTACGAAAATAAATTGATTGACATTCTCCACTTCTATTTTGGTGACGTAAACATAGCCTTTTCCAAGTATAAATCTAACCATCGCTAAAATGTTACCGATAGTGGGCGACTGGGCGCTGCTGTATATGTCCATTGTCTAATATATTAGACAATGATATGTCAAAGCGGCCATGTATTTGACACAAAATTTATTTGAGATATTCCAATAGATGGCGCTAAGAATACATTTCTTTTTAGGAAGTAGAAAGAAAAGAAGACTTTTTCTAGGGCCTTTAGCTTTAGCCCTCTATAGGGCAGTTTTAGCGAGGATACCGTTGAAGCTTCAGTAACCGGTATCGTTACGGTATGTAATTGTTATCCCCACTACCAGTAACTGGAAAAGATCGCTAAAACACAAACGGTGGTAAAACGGTTAACACTTAATTTGACATATTTTACATTTGGTTATCTAGGGTTTGTTTTCGTTTTGTTCGTTCTTGTTTCTTGTTGGAAAAATTAAAAAAATGGAATTAAATCTTCAGTTACTTCCAGTAATTTGGGAGCTAATTGTTGAGGAAAACTTGTTTTTAATAAACAATATGCTCTTTCAATTGAAAATAATATCGATGTTTACTTAACGTCAGCAATAATAAGAGAGAAACACAAAAAATGAATGAATTTGCTTGGCAGGATAATTACAACAACACTGCGTTTTACGAATTATTTAAATTAAAAAAATCTACATTTCAAAAACTTCTTGAAAATTTATTAAGGATCGACAGAGAAAAAATTCCATTGTTTTTCAATAAGCAAATCAAATGTTCAGCTGACTTCTTTCAAATAGTTAACAAGCTAATTTTTGTTTCACAATTAGACTACGACCATAGAATAATACTTATAAACTACTAGGTACGACGATGTGACACTGACACATATATGTTTCATGTTTGTAAACAAAATTTTCAGTAACCGCCAGTAACCTACCTCTTGACTTGTTGAAATGTTTCAGATCAACGGTATCAAACAATGACGTCAGCATATTTCGTCACAACACCTTCCCCTATGATACCGTTGGACGCTAAAACAACGCGGTTAGTGTTCGGTTACTGAATCACTTCAACGGTATCCTCGCTAAAACTGCCTTTTTATCTCTGTGCAATAGTAGAAAGGACAAACTTATTGTACTTCCTCAGAAGTCGTGTCTGTTTTTTTTATCTTCCAGGATTGCTCCATAATTTTTTGAAATGATTTCCATGAGGTAACCGTTTAGCCAACACAAAGTTTGAAGTTCTTTTCTTTTTCGCATCTAATATGTTTTCTTCTTCAAATTCTGACTCCATGATGGCGAAGATTTTTTTTGATAATGAGCAAAAGTAAAGTAAAATGAAAAAAATTTCGCGGAAAACCAACAAAAATAACTTAACCACAGGTTTTCCTGGTTGTCGGCTCGAATTTTTGCATCTGAGCTATGTTGCCAAAAATCGAGGTTTCAATTTTCCCCTGATTACAAAACCCACTTGTTCTTTGAGTGCATAGGCTGTTTTATATAATTACGGTTATCTGGGACACGACAAGCCTGAGAATCAGTTCTGAATTCTACTGAGCTTGCGTGGATTGACATTAGCGACGATAATTTCAATCTACGCAAACTCAGTAAAATTCCGAACTAGTTCTCAAGCTTGTTGGAACAAACCTCTAGTAAAGCTAAAATTGGCTAAAATAAAACATGACAAATAAGCAAAAATAATATATAATTTTACAAAATCTTATTTGATAAACAAAAGAAATTAGTAAATAAACGGAAGTATAGCTTTCCTCTTTTTCGGCAGTTCCTTGAATGTTTTCTGATACCAGGAATGAGATTGTATAATTGTTTCAAGCTAAAAAAAAGTTTAAATTTTATAAATAAAATTAACATTCCTTGCTCTTTTATAGCCATATATTTTAATTGTACCTGATTAATAACTACAAGTAGATAAACAAAAAACCAAGTTCTGTTGAATCTCAAGATTATTGTTATAGCTGTATAAATCAGGATCTCAGCTATTTGTAGAGGGCTTGTTAAATACTCAAACCAATCTCCATGTGGAAGCAAATATTTCTGTGTTACAATTACACCTTGAAATGTAAAAATAAATTAGAATTTTAAAAATCTATTATAATAATCATGTAGTAACCTTGCTTATTTTTTCTTAAATTGGCTAAAATCACAGATGCAGTGTGCTGATGCCACCAAGCCCAGAAAAAAACCACTATTGCAATAATTTCGAAATATTCCACACTTCCCAAGTTAATGCCACCATCTGATTTATTTGCTAAAAATGTATACAATATTCACCTTTAGTAAATATAAGCAATTGTACTTACCTTTTAGAACAAATTTTGGTGCTTCACATAGAATTGCTAGAGAAGTTGCTGGATAAAAGAACAATCCAAGAAAATATAGATGTAAAGTAAAATAGCTATTTTTTCCAAATATTGAAACTATGTGTGTATCATAAAACCTTCTTATTACTTGTAACGTCATCAAACAAACAGCTATATATACTTGAGTAGTTGAAACTAAAATAACAAGTTTAGATACAATATATAAATTGAGTTAGTAAAATATATAGGGTGTCTCATAGCCAAATAATTTACAACTAGGTACCCAAAAGCACACTATACAAAAACTAAAAAAAAAAAATAAAGGAAATCAGTATTCTACAATTTTATATTTCTGGGGTCCTTATGTAGTACTTTTTAAATGTGTGAGTAAAAATGTTTGTATTATCAATGTATTACCATTAGTACTGTTATTGAATAAATATTGTTTTATTTTTGAAAGAGTAGACAGGTTTTATTTAGTCTATTAAACTAGTATTACTTAAATCTATTATAATTACAGATTTATTATTTTCTTGTCAAGTTTTTAAATAGCTATTTGTGTATCAATAGCAGAAAGTACTTTGGCAGTCGAGAAAGAAACTTGCCGGCAATCTGTCGAGACTACCAAAGGACTTTCTGCTCGAAATACACAAAAGATTTTTTCTACGATCACACCAAAATAAAATTAATTGCCCTTGTTTGTAGTTTCCTGATTGTAGTTTCGTGCACCTATGTATGAAGGCAAAACTTATTACATTAATGTCAGATATTTTTTAGATTTCCGTTTCTCATTAAATTATTATCGAAAATACTGTTGGATGCTTCAACCACGGAAAACATCAACTTTGCTTTTCAAGGCACAAAAGACGACTTTCGATAGTGGTAGTAGAAAAAATTCTTTATATACAATAACCCACTTTAAATTTTAAAACTAACACTAACCTACTTAACCCTTAGATATATATCCTCTGGCTTGTAACAAATGAAACACTTATAGTCTTTTGATCTTGATACCTACTTACCTTTTGAAGTCTGGTGACCACTTACATATCCAATGAAGCCAGATATGTAAGATGGTACTTCATGCTTCAATAAATACACATAATTTACCAAAGAAAATGTAACGATGTAAGAAATCAATGCTACAACGTAAAAATGTTTGAACCATTTCTTTGGTATGTTGATCAACAATTTAGAAGATATTTTCTTGTTGGCCAGCTTACCATATCTAAATGATTGATCTACAATGCCCGGTAGTTTTGTTTTGAAAAATATAGTGACACAAGCAACAAGGAAATACGAACTTGCCGCCGAAAAGAATCCCAATAAAATATAATTCATTTTGAGACTACTGACAAATATTTGTAGCTGTAGCTGCAGATCTGGAACGAAATCAATTTAATTCAGTTCAAAAAAAGAAGATTTTGAGGTTAAATTTTTTTAGACAACCAAAACAGCAGTGCAATCACGAAAACTCGATACGTGTAATAGTATCGTAAATGCAATTATCGTTTTAAAATGGCGTACTCGATTCGAGTTGATCATTCGTAATCCCACTGCAGATAGAATACATCAGCATAGATGGTATATTATAATATATATTGTATAAAAGTAATACATCAGTCAGTTCTTATTTGTGGTGTACATAGAGTCTGGAATCTCCAGGGTATTATTTGATATAATTACTATCTGATGGAATTTTTGTTGTATTTTCCAAAATTCTTGTCAGGTTATATAAATGAAAACTTCATTTAAAAAGGACTGTTTTTAATCTCTTACCATTTATACCACTACCACTTGCATACAACACTTACAGATTTGATCAAAGGTTAATGAACAAGTTATATGCATATCAGAATGTATTAATAAATGATGACATCATATGTGTAGATTGTTAACTGTTATTGTGTCTTACAACTTGATATAAGAATCACTTTAAATTAAGTATTGTTAAATTGTTATGAAAAATAAAATGTATTTTAACAAGAAGTTTAAGACTCCCTATTTGATGGGTTTCATGTTATGATGAGAAACTTTTAAGAATTGTTAAGCTATATTCAACATACAAGGTTGTGAAATTGGAATAAAAGTGTGATAGAAGAAGGAATATAAAATAGGATAAAATTGAAAAGTACTACTTTTGTAATTTGGTAACATTTGAAACCCACAGCAATGAGCAACTATACAACTTAAATACTTTATACTATCACAAAAACAAACAATTTTTTTAAATCAAATATATTTTAAATCAAACAACAAATAACAAAAATAAAATTTGTTTCTAATAATCTATTTAAATGAATTGAAATAAATCCCCTAATTTATCTAAATAGAAATCAGGTACAAGATCTTTGTCATCTTTTTTATTTGATTTTTTATATTGCGTTACTTCATCCAATGTTGTTACTCCTGACAAGACAAGAAGTGTTTGAAAACCACATCTGGAGCCCAACAAAATATCTGTATTACATCTACAAAGAATAAATTGGTTTGTGTTAAAATTTATATCACATGAAATTATGCAAAAAAAATGGAATGGAAGCAAGATGTGTAAAAAATTCAGTGGAAAAATGTCCAATGGGTATAACGGAGCCGCTGGTAATACTGAACGCTATTTACACTTGCACTACACCAACACTTTACACATCTATAATCTTCTTAAGCACATGTAAGATAGTGTAAGTGTAGTCCAATGGATATGTAATGAGAGAAAATAAATATAGTATATTCACCTGTCTCCTATCATCATGGTCCTTTTTGGATCAATTCCATATTCTGTCATGAGTGCCTCAACTATGTACGCATTTGGTTTACCCACAACTACAGCCTCTCTCTGAGCTACAGTCTCAACAGATCTGACAATAGCACCAGTACCTGGCATTACTAGATCAGTATTCATGGGAAACCTTTCATCAGTATTAGTAGCTATAAACAAACATGTTGGTTTGCTTAAGTAGGTTGCTGCCTTTAAAAGTTTAGGATATGAAAAATGTTCATCGAACCCTACTATCACAGCTCCCACGTCTGGATCAGGATGGAAATTTGTAATAGTTGTGGCTAAGCTGTTTTGAATAACATCTGGCTGAAAATATTTAAACACAAGTTACAAATTGAATAAGAAATTAAATAATACAGAATAGAGTAAGTACAAAATAAAGTGATAATTTGAAATGTGTACATACCCCAATTCCTAAATGTTTGATACCAGCTGATTCTAATTCCTGCGTAATGCCTGCTGATCCTATAACAAATACCTTCTGGTTAAATCCACTGTTTTTTAAATATGATACTGCTAAATAGGAAGTTGAGATAACATCATCCTGAAATAAAATTAAAGCCACACTGAAAATTTTTAGTACCTATACATTTTCAAGTGACCAGAAAAGAAACGAAGTAAACTAACAGAAACTTATGAAATACTTGATGTAGACCATACACATTTTCAAGTGACCAACAAAGTAACGAAGTCAATTAACAGAAACTCATGAAATGCTTGATGTACACCATACGCTCACCTTTTCTACGTTATATCCTAATCGTTTTGCCTTGATGACGAACTCTTCTCGAATCTTTGTGGAGTTATTTGTTACAAATATAATTTTCTTTCCAATATCTTTCAAACGATTAATAACTTCTACTGATCCTGGTATAGGATCATTTCCTAACCATAAAACTCCATCGCAATCGGCTAAAATCGTATCAATACCATCCAAAATTTTACGTACCTCTACTTTGACTAACTTGGATATGTTTGTTAAGGTTGAAAAACTGGAAAACATTATTTGCAAAATGACTAAATTGCTAATAACAAGAAGGTAGAATTACGGCAACCTAACAAAAAATTTTGACAGGTATTTTGGTTAGGTCCGCTCGTTTGAAAATGTTTGAACTGAAATACACTGAGGTGCGTTCGTTTAAGCTCATACTAGTCATACTGGAGAAAGGTTATCTATGTTAAAATATAAAATCCAACTAAATCACTCGCCGTTTTAATTCCCGGTTTTATAAAGTCGAGTTATATGTCTGGAGTTATTATTAATTCCTTTATTTAGCTAATTTTTGCTAATATTACAAAAAGATACACAATTTAAAAACATACAAATTAAAATATGCAGAATACCTACCTACACTAAACATTTAATTACAACTAACTAATTCTATAGATTGTTATTGTTCCTGGAGGAATATTCATTCATTAAATAATCTGTGACTTGGATTTTAAATGCTATTACAAAATTTAAATATTTAATTCTTTCTGGAAGAGAGTTATAATTTATAATGATCAAGACCTTTAAAAAATAGGGAGTTCTATGTTGAGCTGTTAACATAAAAGTTATTTCTGATCCGTGTTTGATTATTGTGCACATTAAAGTCACCACAAGGGTTATCTCTCTGGTTAAAATGCAAAGATCATTGAAAAAATATTCATAACAGTAGAAGTGGCCACAGAACAGTTCTTTCTTCTATGAGATACACGAAAAATGCGCTATGAATTATTTGTCATGTCATGATAAACTAACTTTAGATCTTTATCTAAAGTTCTATTTTTAAAAACTCTAGGCCATCGAAGTGCCTCAACCCTCAACTATTTACATATCTTCCTCACCAGTCACCATCTGCTAGGAAGTCATAAAAAACTTCAAAATCCGCGTCCACATTAGTACAAATTTACGATGTGTGTGAGAATTCGACACAAATTTGTGCTAACGTGGACGTGTTCCCGTGGTCCGCAAAAATTTTCGCCGCAGCCTTCACATCACGCGATCCGTGGCTTGTCGTTTTTAATTCAGACATCAAAGAGATTTGTGCCGCTACATCGTTCTAGTGTAGACGAATTTTTACCAACACTACAAACTAGAAACCACCACACACGTGCTGATCGTAGGCGCAGACAAGTTGCCGAATTTGCGGCGAAAATATTTGTGCCGAACGCTACATTCAACTTACAACGCAAATTTTTACTAATAAATGTCTCACTTCACCCATATCTAATTAATTTTTAATTGGAAAATGGTGACACAAATATCCGTGCAGTTTTGGATAATAATTATATTAATTTTTAAATCATCCAATAGAAACAGCGCAAAATAATGTTTGACCATGAAAAAAATATATATCGGATATAATATGTATTGTATAATAATATAAATTTTATCTGTTTTTGACATAACCTTCCATTGCTTTATAATTTTAGCATTTTATGCATGACAACTACTAAACTCGAGGGTTAACCGAAGCCAAGCCAAATGGTGGGACAGGGTTAACTCTCGGGGCAAAGGTAACCCTAGATTATAAACCATAGTTTTATATGCTGCTTTCGTTTATTTGGGATTCAAGCACTTGTACGTGACGCCTCAGTCGTCACGACTTTCAAGCAAAACGAACACGATTTTTTAGGATCCTCAAAACCACTTGTCATGTGCCAATAAATTCCCTGTGTTGTTAGATGAACAGTTTTCAATTATAATGATTTTGATAATATAATTTTGCATATTTAGATATTTTTTTGGTTGGTAGGCATTCCCTTGGGGATGAGTCCAACACTGTCTGGGTACTGGTTAGGACCCATTCGAACATGAGTTTCCCATCTCAGCCCGAGAAAAAAAAGGGACAAGAGGAAGGGGTAAGACTAGGAGTCACGCGGTAATAAACGAACGAAATTTAGTCACTACGAGTTGTACCAGCAGCCAAAAGTGAATAATCGATAACACCTATTGTGGCGCGTTCTTTTAGTATTATTTTTATTATTTTCGATGCCATTTATTAAAACAACGTGATGGGCAATCTAAATAAGAAATTTATTACTTCATAAAATAATCAATATCAAATAAAAGTATAAATACATTTTTGAGCTTAATTTTGAACAAAAAAATCAACTTTTTGATTGTTCCTTGAATATTTGAATCTCTTTTTGTATCTCCTTAAGATCGGCATACACTTTTTCTAGTTTAATAATGATTTCTTTGGATTTTTCTAATTCGATTTGCTCTTCAAAATTTCTACATTCTCTCTCTATAACTCCCAAATCTTCTGAAGTTTTAAGTATACTACTAAAATCTTCTCTAAGAGCTACTAACAGCTTGTAAGATCGACGAGCATTTTCATCATGTTTGGCGTCCTACAAGACGACAAAATGTTAATTGTAAACCGTGTTCCAAAATAGGTGTGAGTACAATAGTAGAAATGATACATTGTAGAATAAAGAAAATTCAAAAATTTTCGAACACATTTCTAATAGAGGAGAGTTCAGTTTAAGGTCAGTTTGGCCAACAAAAAGTGTTTTTTTCTGACAAGAATGACAGTTAAGGTATTACCATTCAAAACATAAGATTTTTGCATGTTTTTTATTATTGCCAACATCTATATTCCTTTATTGAAATAATTAATACACCTCCGAATCGTATAATATAATTATATATCTTGAAATTTAAAATGACTTTTTAACTGAATACTCAACATATCGGTGGCCAATAATTCTAGAAACTCTTGGGCTACGTTCTTAAGCTTACTCGGAGTGAGGATAGTTTACTCTGAAGCGTTCATAAATTTACTCTACCAGTATAGAGTATGCTTTCATAAACGTTCAGAAACCTACCCGGAGTAAACTCGGCATACAACGCTTTTTAAAAGAGTATTAAATACTCTGACAGTTTGGCTTATACAGTAGCTCTGTCAGATTACTGCTGGTTATTTTTATCGATAAATTGATATTATTTGATTTTGATAGTCATATATCTTTTTTCTTATTCTTTTGGGAATCAAACCACAATAATGTTTTTTATTTTTTATTTCGACGTTCCAGCTACCGTTGTCAAGATTAACTAGTAATAAAATTAATAAA
>CAJUYI010000004.1:14838-42161 GCA_910591695.1 Galerucella pusilla | reverse complement strand
TGAATAGAATTGATTCAAGTAATTTAATTATCTGATACCATTACAATATATATATATATATATATGAATTGTAATGACGACCTTGATATATGAGAATAAATATTTCTATTTCAATCTCCTATATTTTGATACTTATTAGTTTTAAAATCAATCAGTTGAAACTTTCACACAATAACAATACCCCAATAATAAAATAAAATACTAACCTTTTGTTAAAAGGGCGTTCTCTTCATCGCCACTATCATCCTTATCTTCAATGATAATTTTTTCGCTAATGCTGCTTTCAGGAACATTGTCTTGAATTCGTATTCTCGCCACATCAGATTCGGTTTTGTGTAATTTGGATTTACTAGATTTTTGATATTTAGATGGGTGTTTAATTTTAATTTCAATTTTTCGTTCTTGCACTTTCTCAATGGGAGCTGGTACGTTTTTTTCACTTTTTATTGTTATTTTCTGACGTCCCGACTGATTGTTCAACGATGTAGTCGTTTTCTGCTTTTCCCCTATATCTTTATCCTTAAAAGATTTTTTGGATTTTTGTTCGTTTGGACGAAGTCTACTACTTTTCGAAGACATTTGTAAAGATTCTGTTTTTATTTCTGATTTCTCCCCGTTTACCAATTTGTTAAAAGAAAGAACAGGTACTTTTTTGCCGTGTTTAGTCTTTGCTTTGAACCTACCTTCGTTGTCACTTGCGGATTCCTCATCTGAAAATATATCAGCTACTTTAGGGTCTAATAGATCTTCTAAAATGGCATCATCATTGAGAAGTCTTTCTAGTTCTTTAAATTCTTCTGGATCTTCTATTTTATTCGTAGATGATTCTGGTTTGCTAGTTATTTGTGGTACATCTTCCTTTTCTCTTTTAGAGCTTAACTTTGTTGAAGTTTCAATCTTCTGAGATTCTGCTGTTTCATCTGCACCCTTAGACACCACTGGAAGCTCTTCAGCATTTTTAGGGATTTGTAAAATATCATCAGAAGATATTTCATCATTTTTATTAATTTCCAATTTTTCATCTTTTGGCTTCAATCGAATAATTCCTTCCTTTTTCTTCAATTCGTTGGATTCAAATTTCTTCTTTCTTGCAGCTAAAATTGGATCGCTTGGTTCTTCGTTAGAAGCTTCTTTCATTTTTGGTTTATTTTTATTTTCTTCCTGTTTATCAGATTTTTGACCTAAGCGATCGTGTATTGGTCTACCTTTAACCACATTTCCTGAAACTTTTCTCTTGGGCGTAAGAGATCTTCGTTTTGGTGAAAGAGATCGTCGTTTTGGTGAAAGTGATCGTCGTTTAGGTGAAAGTGACCTTTTTCTCGGTGAAAAGCGTTTAGGAGATCTCGAATGTCTTCTTGGTGAAACAGATCTTCTAAATCGTCTTATAGGCGTCAAAGATCGTCTTATAGGCGTTAAAGATCTTCTAATAGGAGACAAAGACCGCCTTGGGCTGCGAGATAAGCTTCGAGTAGGACTTCTTGAGTATGATCTTCGAGGAGAACGTTTTCTTTTTTCAATTATTGCCTTATTCTGTAGGACAAAAGCTGCACTTCTAGGAGATAGTGGTGCTCTGGCAGCTGTTGTTAAAGATTCAGTGTTAATAGTAAGAGGTGAGATCGGTCGATCAAAAAATGGAGAAAACATAGGAGGTGGGTTAAATGTAGGATGCATCATTAGTGGACAAGGTAGAGGATTATTCATAAATGGTAATAGTTGAGGTTCAAATTGGTTTATTGGATGAAACGGTGGGCGTTGTTGATGTATAATTGGATAACCACGTCGATTGTGCTTTCTCTGATAATACATTCCTCTTAAAGGTGATCTCGACTTGGGACGTTTTCTATATGTGGAGCTAGTTACTTCAGTATTTCCAATAGGTTTACTATATGTACTTTCATTGATAATAATTTTATCAATTTCTGGAATCAATGGATTTTTATCAGGGTTTTCAAGGTGTGCTTCTTCATTTTGCTCTAAGTTACTATTTTCAAGTTTTTCCTTTTGTCCTTTGATTTCGCTATCCAATTCATTCATAAGAAATTCTAAGCTATCAGCTTTTTTCAAATTTTCTGTATCCTTTTGTTCAAGCTCCTGTTTTTCTTCAGATTCACTCTCTGATTTATCAGACTGATCATATCTATTGAATTTGCTACAAGTTTCTTTAGAAAAATTATTTTCTTGTTTATCTTCCGCTGAGCAAGTAGTTATATTGTCATTAGAGGTGGTTTCAGTTTTATCCAAGACAGGTGTAATTGAAATAAGATTAGTGTTTCTGATTCTGTTGGTGCCCTGAAATTTAAAGCAAAGTGTCAATATTTACTTAGATAATTAACATTTATAGAAGCACCATCACCAGTTTAAAAAATGTTAGATTGTTTCACATATCTACAAACCTATTTTACAGACTTGAAAAATATCAAATTATACACAACATGCATCACCTCTACAAACATTTTGGTTTATTTTAACAGCATATTGAACTTAGAGTCATCACAATAAAGGTTGACAAAGTAAATATAATGGAAGACATATTTTAACTTTGAGACTATTTTTAAAATGAATCTTGTTAATTGTAACATATGAATTTGTATTTACTATAAAACAAATATGAATCACATATTAAGGTAAATCTTACACTTTTTACAGGTCTTCCTGGGTGGTTGAACCTTCCCCACTTATTTCGACTTCCTTTAACTGTTCTAAATGTTGAATGAGAGTTTCCAGGTATATCCGGATATGAATTCTTTCTCTTTAAAGATTGAAGGGCTGCTATTCTCAAGCTTTCTATATCATCCTCATCCTCTGAACCAGGTATCTGGAAATCATGTTAAATTTTATCTTATTATATGGATTATTTATTGTTGCTTACCTTATTCATGTTTATGTTAAAGCGAAATCTATTTCACAGAGCAATATAATAAACAAATATGGCTATTTATTTCTGAGATATCCTATAAAATATAAATATAGAGGTGAGCTGTTATTTATAGTGTTCTGCTGCTATTTTGTAACAGGTAGCTGTCAAATACTTTCTTCTTCGTTTTTAACTGAGCTGACTACACAGAGCTGGCTTTTAGTTCTGTGGTTGACGATTGGTGTGTCCATTTTGCTTCGACTGAGATCTCAGTTTGCTATACGCTCTTCAGAGCCGCACTATATTATTTATAATAAAAAAGGCCCAAAAGTCTTATAGAGTTTTCAGGTAATAATTTATTATTCGCCAACAAAATAAATACGACCCTGTCACAGCAAATACTTTTATGGCTTTATTGCATGTCATTATCCCATCTCAGGTAAGATCTGTTTCTTAGCTGTTTTCCCGGAATTGGTTGAAGAGGCAGCATGGCCATCTACAATAGGTGGCCATGGAGGCGGGTTTTGTTAGTTCAGTCACAGAATACACACAACAAAAAGAAGTGAGGCCCGCCGAAAATTGATGCTAAAGGGACAAAAATAAACAACCTCGAGTCTCTGCCATACACTGAGAATCCATAATAAATGCTTAGATTTTCTCGAATTACATTGAGAAAAAGTATTTCAGCATAACGTTGTGTCCTATATAAGTATTTTTCCATCAGTAGCTATATACTTCTGCACTTTTCGTTGACAATATACACGTGAAATAGATATTTTCAACAAAATAATTTTAACCTACAGGCAAACTTGAATCTTATTTGGGTCTGTAAATACCATAAGAAAGAGGCCTACAATGTTATCTATGGGCCTACATCATGGCCATCTACAATACAAGGCCGGAATGCTGAAATTTGGCAACAGTGAACAGTGGGCCGATCAAGTCAGATTTTTATCATGGCGAGAACCGTGAAATCAGTCGATATAATATTTATTTACGTTTATAATGCGCGTATGTTGATAATTCGTGATATGTAATAGGTGATCTTAAGTATGTAATAGTATGTACAATATTTTTAAATCAAGTTTATGAACTTGGTGCTCGTTTTTTCGCAGTTAACAGCCTGACAAGTTCAACATAAGACTTCTGTTTGTGTTAAGTTTTAGAGGTAAGATATTTGATAATATATATAAAATAAAAAGATTTTAGCATCAATATAATTTGTAAACATACTCTCTGTTCTGTGGACTCATATAAAATATAAGGCATAACATGGTAATTGTATCAAATAAAGTATGGTTACAAATTTTCTAAAACTCATTGAAAATATTTAGAGATGACTTGAACCAAGACTAATTTTTATATTATTATTCAATTTGTGATTCTTGTTAAGCCATCCCACATTGGACTCACCTAAATGAAGTATATCTATACATTAAGCCAATAAGGTTAATTACTTATGTACTATTAAATATTTTTTTTTGTAGATGCCTGTAAAATGTTTGGTACCAAGTTGTACTTCCAGTTATGCTCCCAACAGTGAAGGATATATTACAGTATTCAAGTTTCCACAAAGTAATGAGGTGAAGAACAAATGGTTGAGAAGTATCCCACTTGTAAACTGGGAATCAAACATCAAATTTCATTCACTGAAGTGTACAAGGATAAGGATGGTGATAGATATTTACAAGGAAAAGACCTGTATTAAAGGAAAATCTAATACCACAAGTATTTCCCAGTCTCCCAAAATATCTTTCAGTGAAGAAGAATCCAGCAGCAAGAAGTAATCCTGGAATACGAAGAAGGGTACTAGATAGACAACAGGAACAACAAGAAGAATTGTTGAACAGTGATGTGATAGTGAATGTTTTAACCCTTAACTACAGACATCCAATTATTAGGACGATATAACAGACTCCCGGTATTTTTTACCGGTTATAAATAAATAGTATATATATTTGGTAATTAAATAAGTATATAGATATTAGGGACTTTATATAGTCTTTTAGGGTTCTTAGACTTGATAGAACTGGTTAAATGACTAATTTAAAAAAAAACAAGTTTGTTATTTGCAAGAAATATATTTAGCAACAATTTTATTCTACATTTTTTGAGTTCAAAATAAACTCGCATAAATGACATTTCAACAAAAACTTTAGAACTTTTAAACAAATAATCATAAAACGAAATAACTCTAGATACAAATTAGTGGATTTGCAAACAGAAATATACTTTTAGGAAAAAACCTGCATGGGGTAAAAACATGAAAAAATTTACGATGCACACTCTTTACAAATTTTTTGGGGTCTTGCACATTATGCAAATATAGGTGGTTTTTCTTTCCTTTTTGGCTGGACACCTTCTGTAGGTTGCTCTTTTAACTTCTTGAGCTTCAGCATTTTCATAATATGGAGTTTCCAGTTGGAGTAGCCGCAGCAGGGAAAACCTAGTGTCACAGGGTAGATGAGCATTTTGAAACCTACGCTTCATTTGTGGCTTTTGAAGGCCCAGGAATGTTTTCATAGTTCATCTCTTTAGCCTATAAAGAAAATAATAATATACTTTTACATTTACAGCGATTTAGTTGCCGATAATTTAATACCAAAACGAAAAATGTACTTACGTTAACACAGACCTCCGGTAATTTTTACCGGTTGCGATTTATAACTTGCGATAAAACAGCGAGATTTTACAAAATACAGTACACACTTTGGATAACACGGTCATACTAAGTTCCGAAAAGGTACATAGACGTACAAGTTTGTAAATAGTTGGGGTACGCTGATATCGCAAACTGCGAACCACCTACCGGTAAGAAATACCGGGTCTCTGTAGTTAAGGGTTAAATTTGTGTGAACAGTTTAAATCTAAATTGAGTGTTCATTTAGAGAAGTGGCAGTGTCATCAACAAACAGACTGTATATATTTATATCTGATCGGATTTGACAATGATGAACCAGATGTAAGGTGTAGTATAAAAATATTTGAATCAATGATAGGTAATCGAGGACATCGAGGTAAGAATAGAGCAAAATTTATTGCATAAAAATGCACAATATGGACAAATTGAATTCAATATTAATAATTTTGTGCTGTTAAATATTCGTATATAAGATGAACAAGTAACCACACATGAATTTGTAGATATTCTTTATGATATTAGTTTACTAATAACATCTCGACAAGTATCAAATTTAGTAGTTCAGTTTAGAGCTGGTTATGTAAGTCTCAAAGTTTCTAGAAAATTAGAATGTCTAAATTGTATAAATGTTGTGGTTAGTGATCAAACACAAGACCATGAGGAAGGTCAAAGTTAGAGGCAGATTAACTAATCTATCTGAACCAGTTTTCTTTTAGAAATGACATTATCTATTTTAGCAAATATTTTTATAAATAACCATTTAAAAACAATTTAAGATAAATTACAAGCTAATAAGAATCATATAAATAATAATCATGAAACAAAATGTGAAAGAAGAAATATTCTTAATTACAATAGTTCTGTACTTTCTATCTAGTTTAATGATTTTAAATATCTACTATTTATATTACTTCTCAAGAATTCTGTTGTACCCATATTATTGTATATAGTTCAGTTTGTATTAATAAAGGTCTATTAAGAAATAAAAGGCGAAGAAATAATTATTTTAAGGTGGTGTCTGGTCAGCTGTAGGGGAAGGTAGAGGCTGATTTTCTTTATATTTTATATTCTTATCAATAAATTACCTTTTGCATTTTCATTTTATTTAGTCTACCTATAAATATTTCGATTTTTATTCGTTAAAAATGTTCTATAGCTTGGTTTATTTCATATTTCTCACCATTGTAGTAGGCCTACAAGTCGTTCTCATCGGCCCACTATTTGACAGGTGCGCCACGTTGCCACATCTAGGATTCCGGCCTTGTATTCTAGGTGGCCATGGCCTACATGTACTCGTATGACATAATAAAATCATGGCGGTTCTAGAGGTTGGTGTATTATTTAGTTCAGTTAGTTACTTAGTGCTCCACCACACAAACGCTGTTCTAGTCCTCCGCCTCTGCAGGGGTATCTGGGGGGTCATTCTGGGGGAAAAATTGCATTGTCCATGGGAATCGCTCCAAACTCATAACTTGGCATCCCTGAAAATCCCCGAGTAACGAGTTTGGACTTGGAGCGCTCCCCTTGGACTATGCAATTTCTCCCCCAGAATGACCCGGATACCCCTGGGCAATTCCAATGCCAGAATTGAATTCAGCATCCCCGAAAACGAGTTTGGAGCGATTTTCATGCACGCTACCATTCCTCCCCCCAATTCACCTCCCGCGCACTACCGGGTAATTCTAATGCTCGAGTAACGATTTCCGAGCGATTTTTTCAAGTAATTATGAAAGGCGATGAGAGGCAGAAGGCATTTTCCAAAAAAGTGCTAACCCACATTTTTCTCAGTCTTTTCTGGGACCTTCCCGAACACAATGCAAAAAACCGCATCTCGATACAATATCTGTTGTACTTAATCCAAAATTTCCTTTATTTTTCCTAAATGCCCTGGTCTATTCCAGCTCATTCCATATATTAAATAAAGTAGTTCATCACAAATATAATCTTTGACACAAATCACCTTTCACCAAGAACCATGAAGTATATAGGTATATACTAACGTATGTTATCTCTGCCACTATACAGGGTGATTCATTAGTAATTGGAAATAATTTAATAGTAGAATCCTGACTTCAAATTATGAATATTCAACCCAAAACACCTAAATAAAATGTAGCTGCTTACTTAGTTACAGGATGTTTTGTTTAAAAATTTGTAAACTATTTGTGCTCAGTACTTTAAAACTGTTTCATGTATTCATTTTATATTTGGAAGAAAGTGTAGACAGTGTACACCCTACTAAATTATATTAAACAAACGTTTCTGGCTACTACCAGAGGCGTACGACAGGGGCAAGTGACAGGTTAATCCTTCCCAAATTCTACGACACTGGCGGAATAGAAATTTTAACACAATTTTTCGATTCTCCAATACTTTTTACGTAAATAGAGTACTCTTATTCCATAACGATAAAGTCAATATTTCTCGAAATATTTTAAGTTAAACATGAAGCTGCCCAATGTTGATGTGTAATAACTATGTCGATGTTTTGGACCAGTGAATTGCATTTAACTCGCAAATGAAACTTCAATCCGTGCCAACAATGAGGAACACAACTATTAAATGAACGGATGGATCGAAAAGAAATTGTGCTACGCCAGTGGCGTAGAATTTGGGAACGATTAACCTTTCACTTGCACCTGTCATACGCCTCTGGTAGTAGCCAGAAACGTTTGTTCAATATAATTTAGTGGGGGGTACAGTGTCTACACTTCCTGCCAAACATAAAATGAATACGTAAAACAGTTTTAAAGTACTGAGCACAACTAGTTTTTGAATTTTTAAACAAAGCACCCTGTAACTAAGTCACTTGCATTTCATTCAGGTGTTTTGGGTCAAATATTCATAATTTGAAGTCAGGATTCTACTATTAAAATATTTCCAATTAGTAACGAATCACCCTGTATAACTCTTAAAAAATCAGAAGCTTGATTAAAATGCGCGAGAATACGCCATCGTGCCTGCCAATTCAATTTTCAACAAAAAAGCTGATGCTTGAATTTATATAACTTTATGATTAAACACTTTCTTAATTTCAACAGAAGAGCCGTATTTATCTATTATTTTTATAGCTACTGTTTCCTTTGGAAACGAAAAAAACACGATGCTTCACCAGTTTCTTCGGGCTTCTGCGAATTGCTTTTGCACATAGTAATGGGGAACGTCAGCAAAAATTTCCGAAAACCTTAGGCAAATAAGAATATATGAGCGTTTACGAGAATTTTTTTGAGCACCAATTAAAGACATTGATTTTTACGCCCCCCAACGTACAGCCTCCGACTATATAGCTTCCTCCGACTGAAACCGTAAGATATAAAAAAAACTTGTAGGTAAATTGAAGGGGGGTATCGAAATCTCTTCGTCACTAAATTTTCCCCCTCACCCAAATTTTTTTTGGGCCAGGATATCAATTCGGAACGAAAATATTTTAGGAATCTTCATTTGGTGTGCCTTTAATGCAAAAAAAAATTTTGGCAATTGACCCTCCCAAAATCCCCCCAAGTATAACCCAGAATTGAAGGTAGAAACAGCATTATGGTGTTTTTAGGTATCGGTTAGTATGGCATATTGCTACATTAGTGAGTGAAGTGACCCAACCTCAAAATTTGACGCCACTTGTGGCGCCCTCTATATTGACTTTTAATTTTTTCTAATAATGGATTAAAAAAGTTGCCTTTATATTTGTCGAGTATAATTCCAGTGGCAACAATCATTTGTACAAGTCATTATTTTTCCCAAAATCCGTTCGACCCAATCTACATGGAACCACCATTCAGCACACTCCAATTTTTATTTAAATATATTACCCTTACGACGCCACTGATAGATTTACACCGGATCGGGAGGGTAACATTTTACCCAATCAACATTTCATTCCGAATTCGATAAAATTTGGTATAGAGGTATTTTCGATGACCCCGAATACGATGACAACAATTTCCGTTCTTCAAAATCAATTTTACCCTATCAAAATCGATTTTCAAAATGTTTGACAGGTCCATATAAGGCGAGTGAAAAAAAAGTCGTCCGATTTTGATGAAATTTTATGGAAGAGTGTTTTCGAGGACATGGATTCCAAAAAAATGTCAGTTGTGACTTAAAAAAATGTTGACAGATTGTAATGCTCGAAAAACTGTCAAAATCTGACTTTTAGATGGTTTAAAATAGTAAATATAGCTCGATTTTTTTGAAATTTTGGGAAATACAAGCTTCCGTAGTCACCTTTAAGATTGGCTATATAAAATATTTTTTTTCTCGAAAAAATTTTCCATGTTAGGTATGGAATTTTTTTTCCATTGATCCTTAAAATTTATTGTACAAAATATCAAATACGGACCTGCCCTGTTTAACTTTATAATAAAACATTTTTCATGTATTAATAATTGACACAAATTCAAAAAAATCTGACATTTAGATGGTTTAAAAAATAGTGAATACACCTCGATTTTTTTGAAATTGTGGGAAATACAAGCGTCCGTAGTCACCTTTTAGATTGGCTATATAAAAAAAAAATTTCAAGTATGAAAACATTTTTCAATTTTTTTTCCATTGATCATTGAAATTTATTGTAAAAAATGCCAAATACGGATCTGCCCCGTTTAACTTTTATTTGCAGATTTTATTGCCATAGACTTGATGAAAAACGTTATTTTTGGAATTTTCAAGTATTTTTTTTCACTTTGAATTTTTTTCCTCCATGTATATGCTAAAATGAAAAATATAAGCATTAACGCACAATTCAATAAAATACCATTATGTTCACTTTTTCTCAGGTGTTGAAAGAAATAAAAGATTGTTCTGTTCGTAAATAAATGATTTTTACCTGTTTTCATTGAATTGTTAAAACTACGGGTTAAATTTTTGTGGTATAACTAAAAAAATGTGTACTTTTAAATATGCTGCCTATTTATCAAAACTTCTTTTATTACAATATCTTTTACACTATTATGATCTGCTATTGGCATTCCATTTAAAATTACTTGACATATCATGAGTTCCTTTCCAGTTGTTTCACATAATCTATTAAGATATAATAATGACATGTTATCCATAGAACGTCTGGATAATTTCTTGATTCTTTCCATATCTATATTTAAAATGTCAATAATAACAACATATGATGCATGATAGAAAGGGGGACCTTGTTTATATAGTACTGAAACAGTTTAAAATAGAATTAATGCAAATTATAAAATATATAATAAGTATTAAATATTGAAGAGTTCCATATATCAATTTATGTTTTATGCTGTTGAACATTCAAAAGATAAGATGGATTTCCTTTATAAAATGCAATAATATATGTTTATTACAAAATAAAGCTGGGATGGATTATTACTATACAGTGCAATGCAAAAAGGAATACAGTAAAATATTTACTTACAGAAATCACCACCAAATTTAATCCCCGGTTTTACTACCCAATTCTTAGACTTGAAATGTGCATAAACAGCATAATTGAAAGTAAAATAGGGATCTTGTTCTCTAAGCAGTTCCCACAATTGTTTCGGATTCAATACCTGTGAATTATTATAAACCTGAAGAATGCCCAAATTTGAGAGAAAAAACGCTTCTTCTAAACTTAGGCACACAATTTCTTTAATTCCAGATCTATCTACTTGGTAGGTTGGCTTCATATCTGTAAAATATGAATCAAACTCATCATCAGAGTCCGGCACTGATATAACTTTTTGCAATTGTGCAGATTTTGAATCACTTTTTTTACTCCACTGATTTCTTCGTTCATACTGCCGATTTCTCAAAATACTCAGTTTGTCTTCGCTCAACTGCGGATAGTTCCTGGAAAATATTCCTTTACCATAATAACCCATTGCAACAATATTTTTCATGTCTTCTAATTTATTTATGCTTATTGATACTCCATTAAATGTTCCTTTAATTTTACATATATTCCCATCTTTTCCCAGAGTTATAGGAAATGGAAGATTTGGTGACAGCTTGCAATTTTTTTTCAATTTAGGAGTATTTAATTCCATTTTAAAAAATATTCTGTTGACATATTAGAGTTCAATAGTCCATCCAGAGTCCATCAACTGACAATACCCCTAAGGAAAAACAATTATTTGGTTAGGTTTTAGATTTGTAATTTGGTTTTGTATTGATTTAGACTGTTATTATCATAAACAGTCATATATAGCTTTAAAAATACCTAAGCGATTAAAACAAGGTCGAAAAAAGCACTACATCAAAATCAATAACTATTAAGAACCACTTGCATCACTTATTGAGCTGAAAGAATGCTTGTTTTATTGTTTATCATCAGAATTCAGATTCCTCAGTGGATCCTGAACAGCTGACTTTGACATGTCGGCCATGTTAGGTTGGAGGGCAGACGATTAGTTTGACATGTGCTATAAGTCAGTTGCATGCTGCATTGCTAATCAAGTCTCTGTCACCAGTAAAAGTAAACAATGAAAACTAACAAAAATTAACTAGACTATTACATTTTCAGTCCTTCACAGCAATATGGCCGTCCTGTCAGTGACGTCATTCTGGAATGATCTATACTTATTCTTCTTCTTAAAAAAATCAAAATGAACTATTACATCAGGTTCACGAAGTCACTGTCGGTTGGATAAAGTATAAAGTCAAGGCGTCAAGCAGTGTTTTAGATGGCCATGCGTCAAGGGTGACATTCCGTTCATAAAAACTAGCGACGTTGCCTGGATTTTACATTGATATTTTGACAAGGAAAGATAGAAAATACGTAGGCGACACCTTATGGGTATCAGAAATTAAAACTATTTGTCATTTGTCGCTCTAAAACAACCAAATTTGGTGAACGGAATGTGTATATCGAAAAGATCGATTCAAGACTACTCGCTAGACTCTAGAGTGAGTGTCGAGTGAACAGAATGCCACCCCAAGTACGACAGCTTATTTTGCCGACATATTCCACCCACGATATAAAAGGAGCGGGTAAACATACAACACGGCTCCATCAACTGCGCATGACTCAAGACCAAATTTATTATAGTAGTAACATAACAATATAGAAATAAATATGTAACTATCAGAAATATAAAACTAAAAAAAAAACCCGGTTGATCAAAGTGTAATAACGTTGGAGTATGTCGGGAAAATAAGCTCTCGAACCCCAAGTTCCAATAGGATTTGATTGGTTCAGATTGTGGCTTAGGTCATGGCCATCTAGAATACTGTATTCTAGGTGGCCATGCTTAGGTTCAGATCACTGGTGTACTCTGTGGTTCAGATACAGAAACTTTTGACTGGACCACAAATCTGGACATAACCTTATTTAAATGAAATGTCAAAAGATATCTTCTTAAAGCTCGTGTAAAAGTAGATACCACAACACAACCCCGGAAGATACAATGTTTAAGCTTTTACAACAATGCATTAAACAACATACAATTAAAAATACCATTAGTGTACAATCTGTAAGGACATTTTTATCTCCAGCATATTACTGTAATGAAATATGGGATCGGCGATTAAATTCTCCAGTTATCCAAAAAGTAAATGTCGACGAGTTTTTCTATGAATTAGATCAAAGATATCAGAAAACTAAGGAATTGAGCGCCGTAGATGTGGATATATTCGTTAATGCAATTAAAAATGAACATTACATCGATGAATTATTAGATATTTTACATAAACTTCGTCTAACAGCAGAAACTTGCAATACACTTAGCTCAACAAATCATGGTGCAGTAAGAATTTTAATGCAATACGGCTCTTTGGAAAATTTATCTAATATATTAGACGACAGATTAAATTATGGTATTTTCCTAGATTTTTACACAGCTAATATATTAATGGATACATGCTGGAAGATGAAAGATTTTGTTTCAGGATCTCGTATAGCCAGTCAGCTAATGTTACAAGAAGATTTTAATCACCCTATTTCACATAGTTTATCATTATTACATTGTTATAATTACCTTTTAAATCCAAAAGGTTGGCCAGAATATGCAATACCAGAGGAACCTGAAGATGAAGTGAAAGTTAGAGTAAAATTTGTGAGAAATCCATACAATGATGAACATTTTGATCTGAGAGATCCTAACAGCATTGTTGGTAAAACTTTAGCAATGTTCACTGAGGGGAAAGATGATTCTTTGAATAGATCGTTAAACATTTTGGGTAAAATATTGTATGGTAAAATAGAAAAAGCAACTGCTGCTATTGAAGATTGTTTAAAAAACCATATAGTTCTTTATAAGGAAGTTATAAGCTTAATTCCATCAGAATTCAATTCTGAATTACTGTCTAAAATTAAAGTTGAGTCCACAGATGTGCAAACCATATTATTGAAAGCAGTTGAGAAACAAATACAAATTACATCAGAAAGAGACATTGCGGAACAGTGCAAAGCATTTCTTTTTTGGGAAGATGAAAGAACTAAAGCCATTGAGTTACATAAAAAAAGATTATTAACTGCCAAAAGACTTGAAAACATTGAATCAATTCATAAAGAGCTCAAAGAAAAAGAAACAAGGCTATGGTTCTTTGACAATGAAGAAAATATTGAACTGACTATTGAAGATGGAAAAACAGTTACACCTGAAGAAAAAAAGAAGGTTAAAAGTGTTGAAGATGATATCTACATACCCCCTGAAATTCGTAGATAATAGAATTTATTCAACTAAAAATAAAATGTAAATTGTATTAAAAGAGAAATCAATCAAAATAGATAAATCTTTATTATCAAGGATATCACAAAAATATTGCATATAAAAAGGCACGTTTATCAATACATTTTCAAGTAATATACAAAAACCTGCTAACTACAAAATATGATACACACAAATTAGTTTCAGCTATTGTACATCCCTTCTATCAAATAGTCCATTCTCCTGTAATTCCTATGCTGCCACCAATCCTTTCCCTTTTTATATAATAATGAAATTAGTACAGCTACTAATGGAACTGACAATATAACTGCTACTATTGGCACAATATACTCTGTTCTGTGTATTTTTTTGTCCATACTGATGTCCATGCGAGTGATAACGGGATCGCTTACCTTTGGTTTTAACGAATCAACCAAATCATCATGTACTGTCCTAATTGGTTTAACTGGTTTTATAGTAGTTGAGACATTTACCTTAGATGTAGTAGATGCAATTTTAATACTTCCATTAACAGAACTATCTTTCTTTTTTAAGTCGGGTTTAATAGTAACGAGTATCTTCGAGGTAGTTTGTTTAAAGTTAGGAACACTGGTCATGACAACATGTTCTCTGCCATTATGAGTATTGCGATTAATTGTTTCGTTTATTGTTGTTTTTTCAAGTTGCTTGACTGTTGTCAAAACTGTATTGTTTGTAATCAGGTTAACTGGTGTTGTGTTACTGTTAATGGAATTAATTTCTAGGAAACATAATGTAAGTAACAATACTTGTAAAACATAATTATCGACAAGTTCGGCCATTTCAAAGCCATTTACCAAGTTTCAAACAGAAACAATCTAACACTTATGCTTCAACATACGGATGTTGGCACTTGTAACATATCTACTATGCTTGTCTTGTAACTTATTTTGCAATCTAGTAACTAGTATCTAGTTATTTTTATTTGTTGCAAATATAGGAAACATGACGATGAACGATGACAAATGACACGTTGTAATTGATTAATCGAAATAGCATGAAATATCGATTGTTCAACTCGATCGAATATTCTTGAATCCTTTTGCTTCAATTTATTTTTTCGTCTAATGTGAAATTTATATCAATGTACACAAAATATGTTTTATTAAAAAATTATTTTGTTGTAGGTAACTAAGCATACACTAAAATTCCTTAGATGCTTTTCTCTTGGTATACCACATATACTAGGGTACAAAACTGCCAAACGCGAGCTAACTTTTTTACAAAATAGATTTGGAAAGGTCGTTGAAAAATAAGTTCAAATGCATTTTTAATTCTCTTATATTCGCTCCGGTTTAATAAAAAAATGGATAGTTATGTTTAGAAAAGTCGAACTCGATTTTCATACCAATTTCGAATACTTTCAACCGCGTAGGAGATAGCCTGGCGTGTAAAAGCACGGGAAATTTAAAAGTTAAACGAGAATTATTGTGCTTCTGACAAAGTCCATGGTTGTATTTGTTGAAACTTTTTTGATGTCGTTCGGCTCTAAGGTACTAAAACCGAATATATTATACCTTACCCTGCCCAAGGCTGGGCATGAGCATAGTATGTGCTCCGCAGTTTCGTCCTCCAAATTACAGAGCCTACAGTCCGAACCAGACTCATCTTCTTTAGGTGGTAATTTAGTCTACAATGTTCTGTCCCGTCAGAATGCGTAGGTTTGTTCTGCTCCATTCCAGGATCTGCTTATTTTTTGTATTCGAAGGGTAGTGTATGAACACCTTCGAGTGAGAGAGCCCCGGTATGTCTGCCCAGTACGTGTAGGTTTTTCTCTCGACTCAGGTAGCTATGGCTGATCTATTCTAGCAGTGCTTTCCGCAATGCCAAAAAATGGTTTAGGTCCGATAAAAAGTCTCTGATCGCTTTTTTGTCAGAGTGTCGGCCTCCTCATTGCCATCCACTCCTCGATGCGCCGGCACCCAGGTCAAAATGACTCTATTTTCCTTGACAGTTTGACCATTGTTTGGTAAATCCAGTAAAACTGTTTGGGGTTCATACGCCAAGATTTTCCACATGCCCTTCTGAGATTCCAGAGGGATAATCTGGCTTTGTTAATAACTCTTTCCAAGTGGGCGTTCCAGGTGAGTTGTTTATTCAAGATTACTCCTAGATATTTCACCTCCGTCGCAAAAGGAATGCTCATGTCGCCTAAAATTAGCTGGCGGAGTCGCTGTAATTTTTTTCTTCTTGTGAAGGAAATAATTACGGTTTTGAGGGTTTCACAGACAACTGTTCCCTCTCGCACCGAAAGAACCCGATTACTCTGCAAAATTAATTTACTAACCTAATTTTTAGTGGTGTTGTGGGTGTTTACAAAAATTAGGTTGTGTTATTTTTGGCTTTGGATTCTTTTTTAATAATAAATCTGTTTACAAATTACAAATTACAGGTTAAGTATTAGCAAATAGCGGCGGTATAAAGCGGAAAGGAGGTATACGCGATACGTTTGCGTTTCACCTCCAACTTTAACTCGTTTGATGCAACAGTTTCTACGTCAACGCTTCTGCAATTTAATACGTTACGTCGGGTCAATACGTATACGTGTTTGGCATCACTTTAACTCTCTATTAATTGCTCCCTGGGGAGCGCTCGAGCGCTGTTCTACTGTCATTCGGTTCAAGAATACGGTTTTCGTGCCAAGTCCGTGGACACGCCTACTTTCTCTCATTTGTTCTACTCCCTGGGTTTCAAGAATAGCGGCCCCAGGGGCTGTATTCTTGACTGTGGGAGTAGAGCTTTCCGAGAGAACACATATTTTGTCTTTATTTTGCCTGGCTACTCTGTTAATGCAGTGACAAAGACAAAATATCTGTTCTCTCGGGAATCTTCACTCCCTCAGTCAAGAATACAGCTCCTGGAGGGTTGATCGATAACCATTCCAGTTGGTGCATTTTGGGTTCCGAAATTGGACTATGGGTCTTGCACCTGTATTCACGTTGAATCTAATGTGTCTGGCTCCGTAGATACGTACCAGTTAACGATTTTAGTACTAATGAAATTCGTGCTTTATACCATTAAATCTAAAATTTCCCTGCTAATTTTATTCACGAAAGTTGGTTCGGAGCCAATGGGTGCGTTCATCTGAAAATATTAAGGATCGCTCCCGAGGTAGCGCTACCAGCCCCCCCACTTATTCTCCTTGATCGCTCTCCGATTCTGATGAACGATTCAAATTTTCAGATTTTGTGATCAGTGATCAACACTTGTGTGCGCATAATTATTTGCTGAAAGAAAAAATATATATTACACTGATTTTTTTAAAACCGCACAAAATAAATAACAGATATATGGGTCTTGTGCACTTGAGGTAGATACTTCAGAATTTGTGAATTTTATAAATTTAACTGTGAAGGAAATACTCTTAATAATACATTAAAAGAAAAAATCATTGGATGGACCACTTTTTTCTATAATATATTCTTCCTAACCCTTGATACAGATCGATTAATAATTACTACTACTACTACTAAATGTGCAGGCGAGCCCTGTCCTGGACAACTCAAGCCAAGGCTCCGACACTGAGGCCACTGGCGGGCCCATTGTGCCAATCCTGCTACCTAGTCATCCATGAAGCCGAGCCCTTCAATAAAGGCCGCAACCTTTTTCAGTGGATGCCTGCTTGTGTCTCCAGGAGCCATGACAGTGACTCCGAAGATTCGCCTGCGTAATACAGCCCAGTGTGGACACTCTAAGAGAACATGAACTGACGTTTCATCAGTCATGCCGCAACCCCTACATAGGGAACTTTCTTCTACTCCTAGATTGTAGAGGTGCTTCCTCATACAGCAGTGCCCTGTTAGGAGTCCTGCTATCTTCCTTAGCCTACTCCTTGGTAGTTCAATGGCTGCCCTGGCGTGTCCATCAGTCCATCCCTTCAGTAGAAGTTTGGATTGTCTAGGACCCTGCAGAGCATTCCAATGAGCGAGGTGCTGATTCCTCAGCCACTTCTTCGTCTCCTTGCGTATTCTTTGTTTTGTTAGGCCCAGGGTCGGGCCCGGGCCGCAGAAAGGAGCTGCCGCCCCTTCCGCAGCCAGTGCATCCGCCATCTCGTTGCCTTCAAAACCAGAGTGGGCTGGAATCCATTCTAGCCGCACCACGTTCCGCCTTGCAAGATTAGCAAGTAGTTCTCGACATTCGTTAGCAAGTCCTGAGTTGCCGGTATACCCACTCAGGGCTTTAATTGCTGCCTGACTGTCGGAGTATATGGTTATGCGTCGATCCACATAACCTCTGTCTAGGTTTATCTGCGCACATTCCAAGATAGCATATATCTCGGCCTGATATGCAGATACACCCTCACCCAATGGTACACAAACCTGTGTTCTTGGGTTCCTGGAGTAAATTCCAGCCCCTGCTCTATCACCGGAGCATGAGCCATCTGTGTACCAGACGGTCCCATTAGGCTGTGTATTCCTCTCTTTTTCCCAGGACTCTCTATCCCGTATCATGGCCCTATATGGGGTAGCGAAGTAGTACTTACGCAGGCATTCATCAGCCGCTCGAGCCAGAACTGGAATATCTTCCAGGAGCCGGAGCTTCTTGACGTGCCTGCACTCTTCCCCTCTTCGCACGTATCCCAGCCGTTTCAAGCGCAGGAAAGCCCTCCCCGCCTCAGCCTCGATCACATGGTGAAGAGGCCGAAGATCAAGGATCACCTCCATCGCAACAGTTGGTGTAGTTCTCATGCAGCCAGTTGCCCCCAAACTGACCACCCTTTGAAGGCGTGCCAGTTGCGATCTAGCCGTGACCAAGGTTACCCTCGGCCACCAGACCAGAGCCGCATATGTGAGCATAGGCAGCATAATCACTCTATAGAACCATATGATCGTTTTGGGGGTCAGTCCCCACCTCGGACCAATCGATTAATAATATCTACATAACAAATAATATATATTTTCTGTAGTGGTACTTTCGTATTTTTATTTGTAATAATCGGTAAAAAATAGGTACTTACTTTCTGAATTTATAAGGAGCCAATTTCCCTCCTGGTCTTGTTCTACTATGCCATCATCATTTTTCAATAATTGATGAATATTTTTATTCAAAACAATTTTCCATCTTTCCAACTTCACGCTCAAAATTTAAATTTAAAATACCCCCTCTTATGATCACCGATACTTTATCAACTGAGCAAAATTAAAATATGATCCTTAAAATGGCGACCGCTACCTGAGCGCTCCGGTAGCAAAGTAGGGGAAGTGTCGCGTTCATAAAAATTTTAAAGATCGCTACCTGAGCGCTCAGGGATCGGTGTCTCGGATGAACGCACCCAATGTTATTTAAGAACCTGCCTCGATGCGCGCGCAAAATTATTCTTTCTCTCTCTCTCTCTTTCAAGCTGTTTTTCTCATATTTTCCTTGTCGTACTTGTGTAATCTGGATGATTCCATAAGAAATTTCGCGATCTGTACATGGTTGTGAATAAAAAGTCTTGTAGCTCGAACGACCGAAACTACTCGATGCGCCGGTCAGTTGCGCAGAAACGTTATGCTTTATACCGCCACCGCCCCGTCTCTTCGATCTCTTCTCCACTCTTCTCTTTTATTTTTTCTATGGTATCGATACTTTTTGAACAAAAGGGAACCAAACAAAGCGGTCCAATGTTACGATCACAAATCTAAAATATTTTCAAATAATTGTTCATCCTCTTCGCTTTCTTTGAAAAACAAAAACGATTGAATTTTAACTTCTGACATCCTAAAAGTTACCTAATTTATTTGTGGGAAATTCTGTTTAATAGACAACCACGAGTTTGTGGAGATCAGTGGACTGGAGATTCTCTGAGGTTACTAATGAAAGGTAAATGTCTATAGCACAGCTTTATTTTAGTATTATAAATATAAGACACAAAATGGAAAAATTGTATTGCTAATAACCTTGATTTCACTTTCTGAACATTAGGTTCTAGAGATTGTTTAGTAGTTACTGAATTAGCTATACCTATGCTTTCAGAATGGCACTAATTGAACAAGAACAACAGGAAGATTGTGAAATCGACCCAAATGAAAGTGTGCACAACAAAAACATAAAAGAAAATACATTACCCAAAGTATTGAACTTTAAATGTTCGGTCAGGAATTGTAATGCAGCTTATAGAAAAAAATGTTTATTGGATGATCACATTAGAAAACACAATAAAGAGGTAAATACTTTTTTTAATTCTTTTAATCCGCCACTTAAGTAGAGCTGATTTGTTACAGAGACCATTTATTTGTACTGTCTCAGGATGTACAAAATCATTTACAAAAGAACCACATTTAAAACGCCACAAAGTTATGGTACATGACAAGGTATGTGAATTAATGTGTGACATTGCCGACTGTGGAAAAATATTTAATAACAAATATAGCTTGAAAAAACATAAAACCAAAGTACATACTGAAAATAGATTTCCTTTTGTCTGTAACGAATGCCAAAAAGGATTCAATAAAAAATGGAAACTTAATCAGCACATGTATATACACACAGGAGAACCACCATTCAAGTGAGTTTTTATAACTTTGAGCAAAGTATACAATTAATAGTTATTTTGTTATAGATGTAGTAAATGTAATCTTGGTTTTACATTGCTCAGAGACTTGACTAAGCACATGAGAAATCACAAGAGCTACTCATGTGATTGTGGTGAAATATTTGAAAAATGGTCTTTGCTTCTTCGCCATAAGAAAGATAATTGTGAACATATAGGTAAGATTTAGTATAAGCTATTGGTTAACATTTTACTAAATTGTTGTTTCTCGAACTATGTTGTTATTGTAATGTTAAATTATTACACTAATGTCCAATTTCACCAACCATTTTCTATCATTATGTATGTGATCTGTAGCATTTTCTAATTCTAATTCTTTCTGGTAACTCAGTCAATTTATTTGTGGTCTATATAGCATGTTGGCATTTTTTTTTATTTTCAGTAAAAAAATGCAAGAATTGTGAAACTACATTTACTTCAAAAAGTGTTTTAAAAGATCATTATAAAGTATGTCATAAAAATGTTGAGAGTTTTCGATGTCCATATTTAAACTGTTCAAGAACTTATCTCCACAAAAGAAATTTAACCTGGCATGTAAGTCAAATCCATGAAAAAGACAAAGTAGAAGAAAATACTTTTGAATGTGTTGAAAAGGAATGTGGAAAGGTTTTCTCTAATACGGTAATAATTTTACAGTATTAACTCTTGATTTTATAATATATTTTGTTTATTTTAGTATTATTTAAATCGTCACATTAAATTAATGCATCTCAGAACTGTAAAAGAAGTTAAACCCAGAGCTCCTCGTAAGGATAAAGGAATAAAGAAAACTTACATTGCTGCAACTTTATCTGGTATTAAATTGTCTCAAAAAGAACACAAAGAATTGTTAAATAATAAGATTATGGTTAACAATTCTGATGCGCCCATAGTCTAATAAAATTAGAAAATTTTGTGGAAACTATTTGTAGATATTTAAAATAAAGTTGAGTAAAGTATATTTTCAAATGCAGAACACTGTAGATTGCTGATATCATTCCACTGAACTAAAAAATAATTTGCATGTCTAGTTGACTTCCCTTATAAAAATTTGCATTTCCAGATAGGATATTATACAGGGTGTCTCATTATATTCTGACTGTTTTTAACAGCTTATATCTTCCAAACGGTTCTAGATAATAAGATGCGGTTTCCACAGTTAGGTTTAAAATTACCGTAAGTTTTGTTGTAACACATTTATATAAATGGCCCACTTCCGGTTTTCCCGGTAGATAAGTGGCGTATTTTCAGAATACAATAGATGTAATTTTTCAAATGGGACACCCGGTATATTTAGCAATTTCTTGAAAGTCGTATATTTTTACTTCATAACGATACTTTAAAGTTTAAAATCGGTACACAGAAAGCGTAAAGTTATATAACTTTAACTAGGATACTGTAATGATTTAGATATAAAGTTGGAACTTTATTGGCTAAAGTGAACTGTAAAAAATAAATAGGAACATGTTTTAGGGCACTCTAAAACAAATGTTCGATGTGTCTTCCTTCTTGGTCTATACATTTGTGAAGAGGAATATTTTCCGTATGTTATTTTTTAATTCCTCAATAGTAGCAGGCATCAGGTTGTAGACTCTATATTTCACAAATCCCCATACAAAAAAATCTGGAACAGTCAGTTCTGTAGAATTTGGATGCCATTCTATTGGACCAGTCCTACCAATCCAATTGTTGGTTAACAGATTATCTTGCTATGTTGGAATAATGGGGTGGAGCCCCGTCTTGTTGAAAGTAGACATTTTGGTTCAAAACACCAACTTTTTCTAACTGGTTCTAACACAATGTGACGTTCTGTCAATGATCGCAATATTTGTGTGATGTGACATTTTAACGCCTCCATGATTATTTATTAATAAGATATCTGAAACATTACAGTATCCCACTTAAAGTTATCTAACTTCGCTTTCTGTGCACTGATTTTATACTTCAAGGTACCGATAAAAAGTAAAAATATGCGTCTTTCAAGAAATTGCTAAATATACAGGGTGTCCCATTTGAAAAATTACATCTACTGTATTCTGAAAATACGCCACTTTTCTAGCGGGTAAACCGGAGGTACGCCATTTATATAAATGTGTCACAACAAAACTCACGGTAATTTTAAACCTAACTGTGGAAACCGCATCTTATTATCTAGAACCGTTTCGAAGATATAAGCTCTTGAAAACAGTCAGAATATAATGAGACCCCAGTATTATATTCATGGCCAACTCTAACTAGAGGTGGCAAACATTGAAATGAATGTCAAGTTTTTGAATATCAAGTATAGGAATTCTTTTTTGTATTGAATTACCATGGCTTCCTATATAGTAGTTCTTTATTTTTAATTTTCTCCTGAAGTATTCGGTTTAACACTTATAAAAAGTTTCGCAATAAAGAAATCATTTATTGTATTGGATGTTATGCTAATTATGTACAATTGATGCTTTATGTTAAAGAGAGTTGTTAATTTTTCTTCTTCTCATATTAGTCAGCCAATCTGAAAGTTGTTCATGTGGCTGTTTAGGAGTTGTTGTATAATAATGTTCTGGTGGTTTGCCTTCTTCCAATCGAACAAAGTAATGGCAATGAAAATATTCTACTTTTCCAAATCTTTGTCTCGCATGTCTTCTAAGACCTTTGAGCACTTTACCTTTTCCAACAAATGATTCAGCTAAAAAATAAACAGTTTAAAATCAGGGGAAACTTTCTGTGGTTTGGCATTATTTGAAACTACCAGACCTAATAGCCTTGCTTTGAAGTAGTGATTACATACCAACCCAAAGATTACTGGCAAACTCCACATTGTGTTCTCGAACTGCTAGCTCTTTTGCTTCTTCTAAAACTTCTCTTATGTCAGTGGCACCTTTTTTAACAACAAATTTCAATTGTTTAATTGCTTCATCAACTGGCATTCCTCTAATTAAACATGCTATGTACCACATTTTCCAAGGACTGTATTTAATATTAGTTCTTTGGTGGCAGACAAACTGAAATATATTCATTAGTTTAATATATCAACAAACTAAGATAACGTTATTTAAGGATCACGCTACTATACTTACAGCTGGTCTCCTTTCTTCGGCTGCATTTTGAGGTGGGTATATTTTGTCATTGTATGTTAACCATTTTTTGGTAGACCTATCCTCATTTTGCCAAGCATAGCTAGTGACTGATGTATGAATTTGAGAACTTTCTGTTTTCAGAAATTGAAAAAATGGTTGAACTTTCAATATATTTACTTTTCTAACAAACATTTCTGATTTGAACAAAATTTATTTTAGTTACAGCTAACCTTCATTTCAAAACACATAACCCTACACTTCTTCTTTTTTATGTTTATTATAGTAGAGATGGTCGATAAATCTGCGACTCTATAGGGCATGTCCACGTGACGTCACAAACTATTTTGACAAGACTTAGGTGGTAAAACAATAAACAAAGCGTTCAGAACACGTGGTACTTAATAGTGAGGTTATGCTGATTTATAATGGTAGATCGTGTTTGATTTTAGTTGATTTTGCTTCAGTGTACTCTTAAAGTTATTTTAATTGTTGAGCTTGCATATTTAATAATATATAATATGGGTTAATAGTTGTTTGTTGTTTGATAATTTTTCATCATGTCTATTGTTTATTGTTTTACCACCCAAGTATTGTCAATGTCAACTGTCGTGGACATGCCCTATGCGGCCTGTCTCTTCAAATTAGGATATTTGATATGATTTGATGCAAATCAGAGACTGCAAATATCGATATTTGTAAAGGTCATGTCGCAAAAAGCGTTGTCGGGTTTTATCGTGTGGCGGCTCGTGAACATAAAAATATACTCTACTCAGCCAGTTTTGTCAATAGTATCTGAAATTTCATAAAAAAGTTGTTTATAATGTAGTTTCTTGTCTACCAAATTATATGTTTTCCTCCTTTTCACAGGAGAAGCGCCATCAGTTGAAAAATTTTCAAATTGAAATTATATCAATGAGATACTTTAAACGCTCTCTTGAATAAATTATATCAGTGAATTTATGTTGTAATATTTGGAAAATATCTGTTTATTCAAATATTAATTTAAAAGTATCAAAAAAAAACAAAACTTAATTTTTTCCGCTAATCATCTAAAACAAAGCAATCACGCACGAACCCACGATTGTATTTTGCAGTTCGTGTATCATCGTAACTGCTAGAAGCTATCCCAGAGGCTGGCCTACCGAGTGTTGCCATTTCCGTTATTTTGTACGGTATTAGCAATTTGACTGGTAGGAGAAACGGCAGCTGTGTAGAGCAACACATGTTTCGAGATGGGTGTTTGTGGAATCTAGCCTCAGGGCACTGTTGTCAGATTCTAAAATAAGTAGTGAAAACGGGGAATTTATTGTGGAATTGAAAAATTTAAGATAAACGGGAAATAAAATGAAGAATAATCAACAAAATATTTCTGGTGCTATTTGCTGGATAAATTGTTGAGGAGGCTGAGCCTCCTTCGAGGAGCCACCACTAGTTTTATCAACATGTCGCACTTACTATTCGTTCTAAAACTGTTTCTAGAAATTTAAATGGGAAGGAGGGAAGCGATAGTTCAACTCTGTTCAAAGTGAGAGCCATATGGTGAGCCCGCAAAAAGAATACGCAAAAGCATTTGTTCGAGCAAATTCCGTAAAAATGACACAACAATAATTGTCAAAAAGACCGGTTTATGTTGCCAACCCAAACATTTTGAAACTCCCTTAGTTAATTTTCTGTCACATGTCAAACTTTTTTCCTGTTCCGTATTTGAAATTTTTTTTTTAATTCAAACTGAAAAATTAGAACTTACACATTATAGCAAATAACTGAATGCAATAAAAAGGAAGTCAATAAGTTAATTTCCAGGAATATTCTAAAATTTTCACTTTCAGTTTTCGAATACTTTTGAGATACTCTCTTCAAATCTTCCTTTTCTGCCTTTAAAACCAATTTTCTAACAAAACCCATTCGTTTCCTTTCCATATTATTGTAAATCTTCTCCTTAGAAAGATATTGTCATGTTCTACTTTTGACGATTATCTTCCCAAATGTGTAAAAATACAATACTAATATTTAATCCTTCAAAGTATTACACAATTGGATTTAATTTGTTTCAAAGTTTGCAAAATTTTATCCAATATAGATCAATTTTTGTTCATCGAACAGCATTTTTAATTCACTTGACGCAATTTTCCAAAAGTCCTGGTAACCCACCAATATTTTCTGCACCATATTTTGTTCCTCTACCTCAGCGGATGCGATGACAAAATTAAGTTACGTAAACTGAAGAAAAAGAAGCGAAGCTTGAAAAGTTGAAAGACCAACGGTAACTTAGTAAATACACTGAGACAATTATAAATTTTTTAAATATCGGCGTTATAATTGATCGACAAAGTGAAGTATGACAAGTATCTTATTTGCTCTTATTATAAAAACCATGGCCACTAAAAACGGCTCCTTTCAGACATGCACATACAAAAAAGGATTGGAAGCTTATTCTTTGCTCCGATTACCGATATTGGCGATATATATATAAATATCAAAAATCACATGACAAATTTGCTCTGCAATATATCAATTCCCAAAGGTAGAAAAATATGACATTTTTGACAAACTGCTTTATTATTAGGCTACAGATGAAGTAGGTTAAATTGAATATATTTTCTGATAAAATTATGTTTTCTCCCTTTCAAAAGTTCATACTTTAATTAACTAAAATCTCTTTGCAATCCAGCAAAACAATAATATTTGTGCTTGTAAAGTTAAAACTCACTATGACTTGTGAGTTACTGGTGACCAACAAATCATTGATAATAAAGTCTGAAATGTTTAGTAGCTACTTTCATCAATGATCTTACTTCGCTTTGTCAAATCATAGAACAAAAATTATATATAGTTCAAAGTTTAATTTTCTTGGATTCTTGTTGTATGGGTACAGTACTTCTTGGGTATTTTACAAATTAGGATTAACACTGAGCAACCTTTTTTACTGCAATATTAATTCAGTATATTTTGAATTTATATAAATAGAAAAAAATTTGTAATAAGTTATATTTAAAATTATCAATACCTTAGATGCATATATTTCAAGTTCAGTTTATTGAGAAATGTCTTAAAAATAAGTATAGAAAGTAAAAAATAAACAATTTCAATTATTTAAATACAACTGTATCTAGCATAGCCCCCAAACACTGCACAATATTGTTGGTCATTAGGACATCAACTTTTTCTTCTAAATGCCTCTTAGGATCCTGTTTTCCAACATTTTTAATAGCTAGTTGTTCAGGAGTCATTTTTTCTTCGTCCTCTAAGGCTTTATTATAATTTTTAGCTAGTTCCAACATATCTGCAACTGTTTTTTCATTAACAGTACAGTTTTCTGAGTAATCTGAGAGTGTTAGACCATCCATCCATGATTTTTTGTGAAGGTTAAGAAGCATTTTCTGCTCAAGTTCATTTTTCCTGTAATTAATACTGATAGAATAGTAATGTCTATTCAAGCCATGTATTAAAGCTTGTACAGAAGGCTTCTGTAAATGTCCCAAATTAGATGTCGTTTGACGTGGTTCTTGACCCAATACCATCATATTAGGATTGATTAATCTACAACAGATTGGCATCAGTCATAATTGAATTATTATATGAATATAACCAAAAAAACTATATTTCAACCAATAAAAAT
>CAJUYI010000004.1:0-14738 GCA_910591695.1 Galerucella pusilla | reverse complement strand
ACAAATAAACAAATATTAGTAATTTTTATCAGAGCAAACAACACAGAAATAACACAAATCTAGTAAATTAACTATGGTGATCGGGTACAATACACAATAATTAATTTTAATATTAAAGGCCGATTCATGCAACGTGCATTATAATTACATTTTCATTACATTATAACTACACTTAAATTACATTATCACTGCCTAATCAAACCAGTTCAGGGAACAAATTAATTATGAACTGACAAGAGTGACAATACTGGCAATTGATAAACGTCATATTATTTAAATCGTTCGTGGTTGTGCTAGAAGGTCGGTTATTTGCGATTATTTGGAAGTTATGAGGTTCTCTCAGCAAAAACGTGTTGGAATATATCAGTTTCTCTAGTTTTGAAAGTATTAGTGGCTGCTCGAAATAGAAGGAGACCTCGGAATGACAGCTGTAACGTTTTTGGCGCATGCGATTTCATGGTTTTCAGTGTTTTCACCATAGACAAATTATATTTCTCTATGGTTTTCACTAAAAATATAATGTAATTATAATGTATAGTTGAAAGTAGACCAACTTCTTAATGCAATAGTGTAATTGAAATTCAATAATGTGGTTGCATGAACATCATATAGGAAACTATAGTAATTAACTTTTTCTAATGTAAATGTAGTTATAGTATAATGAAAATGTAATGATAATGAACGTTGCATGAATCCGCCTCAATTTTTATAATTTATATTATCAAAGTTATAATTTATGATTCTCATTAACCTATTAATTATATTAATAAATCTAAATTTAATAACAACAATTGTAATATTCTCAAGCTTTGTCTTATTAACTTTTTTAAATTTTCATATTCATTTGATATCTATTAACAATTTGCTTAATTATTTTAACATAATCTTATAAGATCTTCATGTATTAAGTGTACCTTTTCTCTTTATATTGTAGCCTGATGATGGTAATATTGTACCGAAACTAGTAGCACACATTATAAGTGTCCTTTTTGAGGAACTTTTATTAAAAATTTTTGTGGTTTGGACTTTGAGTTTTATTGAACCATTGGTTTAAGCTTAAATGTGTTTACATCGGCCACCACCTCCTGCTTTGCAAGAACAGAAATTTGCATAATTTCCATGTACCCGTCTGTAATTTTAAGTTCTCCATTCACTCAATGAGGCTCGAATTGCAATGTGCTTGTCTGGAAACAGATAGCACACCCTTTTGTCATTGAAAATTTCCATTCAGTTTTTCTATATAATATTTTATGAACTGCATTGAGGACCTCTTAATTTTTCACTACACACAGAGAACTTTCGTTCCCTTCAAAATACCTCATAAATTCCAATAACCTTAATTTTGATTGGGCCATTTGTCTTTGTTTGTGAGAAGTATGTTATCATTAGATTTGCTCTAACTCTGTACCAAACTAACACTTTAACATTAATCCTTACAGCAATAATTATTATGTCTACATGAACAATAATAAGAGAAAAGGTAAAAGTCATCAGAATCACAGTTTAAACAACGTTCAAAGGGCCCAAACTACGCTTCAAATACGCTAAACACAAGATAAACAATGTAATCGGTATGAAATAAAAGTAAGGTTATGAATTAATGTGGTAGAAAGTACTTCATCTGTCTCCGCCGGTAGCGCTGCAAGCTTAATTTGAAATCCCAATAATTACATTATATTTTTAGTGAAAACCATAGAGAAATATAATATAATGTCTATGGTAAGAACCATGAAATCGCATGGGCCAATAATGTTACAGCTGTCATTCCGAGGTCTCCTTCTATCTATCTCGAGCAGCCACTAATACTTTCAAAAGTAGTGAAACTGCTGAGAGAACCTCATGACTTCCAAATAATTGCAAATAACTGACCTTCTAGCACAACCACAAACGATTCAATAATATGACGTTATCAATTGCCAGTCTTGTCAGTTTATAATTAATTCGTTCCATGAACTGGTTTGATTAGGCAGTGATAATGTAATTTAAGTGTAGTTATGATGTAATGAAAATGTAATTATAATGCACGTTGCATGAATCGGCCTTTACTTTAAGGTGTTTTTTTAATTTTATTTTTTGTATTGTCATCGGTCCTTGTCAAATGTAAAAAAAAATTTTTGGATTAAAGGTAATTTTAGATTGGACAATTTCTTGTGCAATATTTAGTTCAATTTTTGGAACAATTCAAATTGTTAAGTCTAAAATTGAAAATTGTATTAAAAATTGTCTGCCCTGTCAAATTGTAAAAAAAATAAAACAGGTTCTATTTTCTCAACAATTTGATTTATTGTATTTCACGATGAAAATGTTTTATGAAAATGTCGAATGAATGTCATTAATCTTGATAATTTGTGGTTATGTATTAAAGTGGTTGAAAAATATGTCGTAAATATGTCTTGGAATAAACTAGAGATTAAAATGTTACTCGAAAAAATATCAAAATATTCTTGTTTGTAGAATGTAAAATACAAAGATTGCCATAACAAATATTTAAGAAGCTTAGCCGTAGAATCTGTAGTGGCAAAGTTAGGCATCATTAGACCGTTTCATTAACCACTTATTTTGCCAAATCTCATTCTACTCTGTTTTAAAGTTAATATTCGCTTAGTGAAAATACTCCTCCATATATTATCGAAAAGGCTCGAACTGCTACCGAAAATTTGTTACTTGAGGTTTCAATACGAAATTGTTCAAATTTTACAATTAATTATACATTTAACTGATTACTCTATTTATTTTTATATTGTTGATAATAAATACATCAATCAGCCACAGTCTAAGCATCAGTTATCATTAAACCGAGTTAAGTGTTACAACTCGCCCTTAATTTACTATCATCATCAAATCAAATCACTGCGCAGAATCTTGAACTAAATATTGTTCAATAAATTGGAATAGTCTAAAATGGCCAATATTTCACACAAGAAATCCATTCCAGAAATTGTTCCAAAAATTGAATTAAATATTGCACAAGAAATTGTCGATTCTAAAATGACCTTATGAGCGTTTAAAATGGGTAAAAATCGAGTTTAAATGTTGCGTTATAAATGGAACACCCTATACTTTATTACTATATGATATTGTCATCCATCAGTCCTTGACAAGTGTACTGTTTGAATTGAATCTGTTCGTTTAAAGTGGGCCAAATTCGAGTCTCAACCCAAGGAGCCGGCTACAAACATAGATACAGGTGAAGCTAATAAAAGCGCGTTAACAATCTCTCTCTTCGCATTGACTTTGGAAAAAGCATACACAACATATTTTTTTACTTATAAACAGAATGGTTTATTAGGGTTTTGTATAACTAGAGAAGAATTTAAAAAAATAGAAGTAGCTTATGTATACAGGGTAATCAACTTAAATTTGGTTATGGTTAATCTTCTCTGGTGATAACACACTGTTTTCAAAGTTGATTGTTTTATTCAATAATATTTTACTTTTTTTAGGCGTATCCGGCATCCAAGGTAGTAAGCTACCCATCCATTTCAGATTGGGCATTTCCAATTCCGACGAAGTAGTCGAAGAGGTGAAAATCAAGAAGAAGAAAAAACGGAAAGTTCACGAATTATTGGAACAGGTATATTTAATTTCGTTATGTTATTCTACATTTATATTTATAATTTGTATTAATTTTAGTTTATCGATTTCTATTTTATCGAATAACTCCTATTATATTTTTGTGTAGAAAGTTTAGTGACATTCAACAATAATTTTACCAAAAATCTTGGTTAATTTGTCAATTCAAATCTGGATGCAACTAAACTGAAATTTGTAATTTTGTAAACTCCCTTTAACGACTCTTATAATTATTGATCCTTTTTTTATCATTTTTCAACAGTAAAATCGATTTTTTTCAAAGCCCTACTTACTAGTTGCTTACTTCAGATATTGATTTTCACATACTATTTGTTTGTTGAATAATTGTGTGCTTCAAATATCACTTGTTCCAAAATTATTTACTTGAATCTTATTTGTGATACTTGCATAGAGGTAATTGTCGTTTGTGGTCAGATTAGGAGGATAAGGTAGTTGGTACTTGGAAGCTTATTTCGTGTAACCAGATGATGTGGTCTGAACACTTGACAAGCTTTTGCATTTTTTTTTTAATTCAAGAGGATTATTTCAATAGAGACTGAAATTTTGCAAATAATGGTGAAAACCGCTGGTCGATATTTTTTTTAATGTTTTTATTATGGTAAATGTTGAAATACATCCACATCCACATCTTAAACACCCGGTACAGTCTACCGGCATCGGTGATGATAAACTTCTCCAGGGCATACTTTTTGAACGGATAATTCAATGCCGGCTAGATATGGAGTAAACTGTGGACGAAGAAGTAATTGGAAGTCTGATTTTATGCAGTTTTGTTATTGTATAGGTGCTAGTTCATTTTTGCTTACATTCTCTTCGAAGCAGTATAATAGTCACATGGAGCGGAGAATATGGTGGTGCTAGTGGGATAATTCCTTTGTAGGTTGTTGTTAGGCAGCTTCGTTTTGTGATAAAAACTAATAAAACAATTAATTTAGCAAAAAAAATTGGAATTTGTTTTCTGTAAATATTTTGTATTTTGAGTATTTGCACTTCAATTTATCTTAACTAAACTGTGATATTTCTGTTGTATTTATTTTATTTGTTAAATTTTTTAGTATTTTTTATGAAATGTTATATTTTTTATGTAGTTGTTGTCTGTGTGAGTGAATTTATGCAATACTCCTTTTTATATTTTTTTATTCTTGAAAAATGTTGATTTTATCATATTTGGTAATTTTTAAAATTACGACTGATTTTTATTATTCTATATCTAATTGTTTTTTTATGTACATCTGGTAGATTTTGATATAATGATATAATGAATGGTACTAGCTTTTTAAATATCAGATTTAGCTGTTTAAATTTACTAAATCTACATAATATGTCTCTTTTACATTTACACGGTGTTTCCCTTTTTGGATCCAATTCTTCTTTCTTGGACTTTCTCTATGACTTTTCCTTCTTGATGACTTTTTTACAGCTTATTTATTCGATCTAAACTCATTAACTCGGGTCTTCAGTATTATCAAGTTTTTCTGGACCGACCCTCTTTAATATTTCTACCAAAACGATTTAAATTTTAGTATATTATACTAATCCTTTTCATTAACACCATCTTTCATTTCGTCATCGATCTTGCTCTTTGTCTTTATCTCATTTAAAATTTTTATTCTGCTTCTAATAAAGGTATTTTACTAGGATTGTTATTATCTGTCCCCATTCCGGGAGTACTGCACTAGTTACCTTATTAGTGTACTCCACTCCGCTCCCTCCTTAGCTGCAATGTTTCTTCCTCTTTGTAATTTCCTACTTCCACCACCTGTTATGACCTAACCTCTTTTTTGACCAGTGACAATTTTATAAAAATTTTCCGCTTTTCGATAATAATACAACAAGTGTGTTAATGATTATCGAAATACAAATTTCTTCGATTTTGAGAAACAAATGGTTGTTTGGAAACAGCACGAGCGCGTAAGCGCGAGTGTGGTTTCCTAAAACAACAATTTGTTTCGAAAAAGAAGAAATTTACGATAATCATGACACACGAGTTGTATTTATCAAGATTATTTCACGAAAACAATGTGTGCTCTTTCAGGCTATGATGACATTCGTTGCAAAATTATATGAATTGTTTCCACACGTACTTATTAGATCGCATGGTATTTTAAGGCATTTGTTCTTTTACTTTCTTTTGAATTTCTTTTAGATCAAGCAGACCAAAGCGGTTTTTAGAATTCATTCTGGATACAATGATTCTGACTTTTATTTAATAATTTGACATTTTCTGTCAGTCACTAGATTTTTAATATCGAATAAAACAACTAATGACAACGCGAAACACACAGATAGGAAAATTGCATGTATCAAATCAGGTGCCGAAATACAAAATCGAAAACATGGTGTTTTCAGATATCAATCCTCATATTTAAACCAATCGAAGGCGCGTATTTTGTATTGAGTGAAATAATCGTCTATATTCAATTCTTTTTGCTATTTTCTTTGTCTTTCATTCATTATATCTTGGAATTTGGTTCTGTACTCTTCCTTGGCTCAAATTATGGTATTCACAAAACGAAATTGAATGAACTATTGTTTATTTCGTACTATGTATGCTCAAATCAAATTTTTCTGTACCTAAATGTGTTCTGCATGTCTGTGAAAGGTACCTAACAAATCACAGTTCAAAATTCTACCAGATCCATGTTCGAATTGAAATGTTTTTTGTCAATTCATTGGAGAAGGTGACCATGTACTCGACAAATCAATCTTCCCATACAATATTCACACTTTTAAAATGTTTACTAAATTTTGTATTCGCATTTCTTTCAAAGACACTTTGTACCCTCATTTTAATGAGAAGGAAGTATTACTAGCACAAATCAGGGCCAGATATTTGTCTGTAGTCTGTCTTTTTGGTATAAGAAGTGTGTAGAGGATGATACTAAAATGTATTCTGGCCATTACAGAAGAAACATGAAAGCCACGGAGGAGAAATTTCCGAAGAAAATTGCTGAGAAACCTAATGTATTTGAGAGAGTTGGGGTATAAGAAGTAATTAATTAGAAATAGGAGAATATGAAGAAGTAGAAGATGGTTTGGACATCACCAAAAGACTAATGTTTCCAGAAATAGACAATAAAATGGGGTCGATTGTAATGGATAATAGAATACAAAATTTGGGGGTCCACTTTTTTTGAGGAAAAAAAACCTGTGAAACCGTCGGCGATCATTTTCTCGTAATAGTATTTAGTACCTTTTCGATAAAAAATTAAATATTCCAGAAATATTGTCGTTACCATTTTTTTAATCCCCAATAATTTCAAAGTCGTACGTCGCTGTAATCTTATTTAAACTATGCGGCCATTTTGTAACTACATCATCTTCTCCAGTGCATTGCTTAGATTATAGGTCGCACAATTTTTATAATGTATTATATTGTATTAGCTTCGTATTTTTGAAATATTTTTATTTATACTTGCAGAATTTTCACGATTAATATGTATACAAACGTTCGTGAAAAGTGTAAAAAGAATTTCATTTTCCGTTAAAAGGGTCTAAGGCCAACTGCGCCGTTTCTTCTTCTACTAGAGTAGACTAAAGACAGGATGTGTACAGGCGCGGACAGGGATTTTGGTTTTGGTAAAAAATAAAATGAGGCAGATGTGACACTAATTCTCACAATAATGAAAATGACAATATAAGATAAATAATATAATGAAGTAATGAAGAGCTGCGGCTGCCAATCAAAATGGATAAAACTACCAAAGTTTGTATTTATAAGGCAAAATATTTAAAAAAAATCGTCGAGTGTAAGAAAACAGATGGGATTACGCGAGGAGAAAACGAAACAATTCCAATCTATCCTCTAATAGTGGTAATAGAAATCTTTTCGTAAACGAACTAATCTCTATAATTTAATAATTTGTTTCAAGACATAGCCTTACTTTCATATAAGTAGTACTTAAGGAGAACCTACTCTCCGACTTACGATAAGTACTACTTACGACGCGGTGCAGTCACACATATTTCTTAAGTCTTACTTAAATATTTGAGTAGCACCGGTGCAGTTGGCCCCAAGAGTGTTTACGTCAAATGTCATTTGTCAAGTCACTAGCAGCGGGACTCTGTAACTATGAGCGAAAGTGATCCTAATTGAGTTTTTTCATTATTGTACCTACTCTCGGAGAAAAGAGAAAAAACTAATTACTTTTCAACGCTTTTGGTGGAATTGTATGTTTTAATTCCACTTTGGTATTGAAATTTTTATTTTTGAAGTGAAACGAAAATGTTCATCTAGCATGGGTGTACGATGACATTTTTATAAGTGATCAATTTACTACCCAAAGTTTCCGTCTGGTTATTTGTGTTTTCACTTCAGTCGGCAGTACCCAATACTTGCAGGTTTGTTTTTTATTTGTTTTTCAATGGATTTCAGTTATTTTTCGGTGGTTTTCAATAAGTATTAATATTTCAACTCGTTTCGGGTGTTTTTTTTTTCAGTATTAAGATGAACGGTATTAGAGTATAGGAGCATCAAATATATGTATGGTACTTTAAACTGAAGTACATTTTATGTCCACCATTTTCTTCGATGCATTTGTTTATACGTTTTATAATAGATCGTCTCGTTTCATTGCACCCCATACACCGAAATCGAGAGGATTAAATTTTGGTTTACTTGGTTGCCAAGGGAAGTGTCTACCGTGACCAATCCGGTTAAATATATTTTGACTTCTCTCGTATAATGTGGCGAGGCCCCATCTTGCATATAATCAACATATCTTGTCCCAAATTCAGTGGCAATTCTTCAAATAAATTAATAAAGTAATTTTGCAAGGAATCTAAGCAACTACTATTTAAATTATAGGGTAACTCATCTAGTCCTAATAAATAGTTGCCAAAGATCCCACGCCATACATTTATTTTAAATTAATGTTGAAATTGCCTTTCTCTTTTAATATTGGAATTTTCAACTGCTGAGACATGATTGTTACTTCAATTAAATACACAATGGCGTGTAAAGGTGGCTTTTTCAGTAAATATTCTATCAAAGGTATGGTCCAGATTTTGCCTGTTTCGGATATTGGTGCAGTTTTTTAAAACTGTAGTTTTACTGATCCCTATATCGTAAGATAAACGTGTAGTAGCCTGAGGATCATCATCAGGTGTAATCATTCTTGGTCGGCCTAAGTTGTCATGTTTAGACAACATTATGTAGGGTAGAAGTAAGAATAATCGTCTTCTATGGAGGATAAGTTGAAAAAGTTTCCACTTAGGGACAATAACTACAATATAAAAGGATGTCACTAGTCTTGCATTTATATTTATCGAATTAAGAAGTAACAATCGACCTATTTCCCTGTTTTGTAATTAACTATTAAGCTTTTCATATTTGTATGGAGTATTAATTTATCAATGAATTATTTATCGTCCAAATTGAGGTTATAAAATTTATGCTTTAACAAAAAAACAACATCTGTAAGATGTAAGTGTTCGAGCGGATAGAAAATATTCAATATAAAATAAGTTCATGTACTTAACACTACATTTATTTTTCAAGTTGATATGGTTGAATTAATACCCTTCTTGGTGTGCGTCATCGATTGTGACGTATATCCGGGTTTTCGGCATGTCGTTTATTTTATTTTCTATTTTGACATATAGCTAACCTTAAATTTAATAAATTATTGTCCATACTTATAAACAAGACTTGAAGCTGAGCACGGCCTTGAGCATCAGTTTTTGACACATTTTACATGTAAAATAATAATTGACCGTAAACAATAAGTACAGACCTGACGTCAGTGTGACAGTAGAAAAAGACGTAATCTAAACATCAACCAATAAAATTTTTGTAAGTCAAAGATTAGGGTTGACGTTATGACGTTTGTGATACATTTAAACGGTTCATTATTGTGATATTTTGATTGGGATTAATCACAGACCTGCCTCCTTTTCCATTTCTTCCTACGTAATGTGTTAAAAGGACATTAACAATCGATGACGCACACCTAGAAGGGTATTATTTCAACCATACATGAATTTCACGAGATCGCCAAGGCCATATGGCCGTTCTGTCATTCATTACCTGTTGATGGCAACAATGGGCTTGTTATCAATGAAAAATTTCCTCGATTTTTCTTACGTTATTTTGTAAAACTGAATCATCAAAATAACTAGTGAAATTTTCAGCTCTTGAACTTTCCCCACAACTTAGATATTAGAGGTTGAAAATGAAGCACCCTTAAAAAGCGACAGAACCGACTGTGACGTCACATTGCATATTGTGCTCTGTACACCGATGCGTTTCACATAAGAAAGTTGGTTACAGCTGCAATATCTTTAAATTTTAAAAGTGTTAGTGATTTTTGCTATTAAAGATGTACTCAGTCGATACCGGATTTATTGAAGCAGATTCTGCAAATTCACCTGAAGTCGATATCTTTATGGTGAGGGACTACATTAATAGGAACAAAGAATTCACACTTGGTTTCTGAATCGAAATTTCAAAACAATCTATAATACATTGTACATTTTCATATCTGCGTATGGAGGGAGTAGGAAGTCTTTTCTTTACTTGCACAAATGGGTAAAGGTAACTGGCTAATACGGTATAGTTTTTTGTATAATGCTACATACTCTGGAAAGTGTCATACCAAAATCGTTTCCTAATATCAATTAGATCTTTTTTAATTTTAAAAAGATATCAAGCTTGTCCAGCTCACATTTTTTTGTTAACAAGCTCACAACAAATAATGGATGACTGGGAACTCCCAAATAAAGCTTTGGATTTTTTTTCTATCAAATAAAATATTCTATTTCGTCTGACCTATTAGTGTCTAGATAAAATGAGCTAATTGGATCTGACATACTTAATTCTGACGAGCTAAATGTAGAAGGACCGCTAGTGGATATTGAAAACTCTTCGTTCATAGGTTTTTCGTCTTTTTCCATTCACGATTTCCTTGGAACCATCTCATTGCTAGTGGATTTTCACTTTTTAGCCATTTTCCATATATAAAACCCCTCGCCCCCGCATTGAATCGCTTTGGAACGTACATAAGCCTTAATGCAAGCCTGAACCCCTATTTCCCGAGATATAGGTTCCATTCGTGTGATATCCATTTGATTTTCTTCCTCTTCTTTATCATCATCAGAGGCTCTATTTTCTGAGCTTAACTTGCAAAAACTGTGACCGTGGCTTTGAACTATGCATTGTTACTCTATGTTACTCTATTTTTTAGTTAGTCAAACAATCTCGGTACTAGCTACTCAAGGTTTTAATTTAACTGTTCCACTGCTCACTGTTTTAATGTATATATATTTTTCTGGTGCATTCTTGGATGTGTTAGGACAGTCGGGAATCAAATAGTATTCATTTACCACTTTTTTCTCCCTCCCTTCACAATAAAATAACAAAACAGTAGGTACAGTCAACAAGAGTTCAGCGTTTTTTTTTTCTTACACAAAACGATACAATATACACAATACACAGCTCTCGACTCGCGGCGTTGCAAACGTTAGGTATAGCATATGCAGTGTGACGTCACAGGTAACCACGCCCCGTTTTCGTTCAATCCAATTTCTTTAATTAATTTAAGGGTTTAAACGTTCGCGGAAAAATCTAAAATTTTGGGAATCTGTTTAAATTGAGTTTTAGTTTCTATTATTAACTAAAAAAATTTTTCTTGAACTAGCCCATTACAAGTGTTGGACTTAATGTTTTATACTCACAGAAGGAGAAGAGTAATTTTGGCTTTCAATTTTTTTCTTTTTGAATTCGTACAGGATGTTCACTGTCCACCTTGCCCACCATGACGGGCCGTCACTGTGTATAATCAATTTTCTTAACTATTTAAAGATACTGAAGTTAACAGATATATAACAATTTTACAATACCAATACATATACTTTCGCTTCATCTATGCAATACAAAAGTTACAGAGTTCCACGTCGATAACTTCTAACCGAGATTCGAGATTACTCAATAGACCCATTAAATTAACAGCGCATAATCGATCTATGTGGTTGACTAGAAGTTGCCTAATTTATTTACTAGTTTTAAACCGAAATCATATTATCAAGTTTTTGGATCAATGACATCGTAGAAAATTCTGTAAAGGCAATTTTTGTTTTGTTCAAAATTTTCAACAAAAGAATTTCGAAAAGTAACCCAATTTGTAAATATATAGGTATAAACAAGTTTCACCTTTACTACTCGGAAAATCCATCGGGTGAAATCTGGAAGAAACCACTGCTTGAGTGTAATAAAAAGACTATATGTTAGATGTAGATATAATCGTGTAATCTGGTTTAATAGTTCATTAGTTCGTAGTGTATTAGATGTAACTTTAAAACACATTTCTTTAGAAAAAAATGTATTTTAAGTTAGATATTACATATTATTTGTTTATATACATATACATATATACACACATCTCTCTTTAAGATCTAACTTTGTTCTTTACTATGTAATTTTTAAGTTTAAAATATAAAGTAAGTAAAAAGTGTAATGTTGTTTAGTAGTTAATTTTTGTACATATGTAAATACGTATATATTTATTTTATTATATAAATATACCTTAATAAGAATTATTTTACAGACTTTCAATGTTTTACACCTTTCCCACATTACGCAGCCGTAAAAGTATCCAAACGTAGCTAAACGCAAGCTAAATGGAATAAATTAATTTTCCGCAAATCGCTAGAAAATTTTGACATTTCAGACAAAATTTCTTTAAGAAAAAATCTGGATTTTCTATTCACTTCCTTACTGTAAGGAAATATTATTTTATCTACGTTCACCTTTAAAATTAGGCATTTACGAACCAAAAAAAAAATGTGTGAAATCATACATTATACATACGTTAAAAATCGTGCATAAATGAACAATGCATTTTATATGGGACTTTCATTATAACACCCAAAACCGTGCGTAAATGACCAATGCTTTTTAAATGGGGTTTTCAGTAGTAATACCCCTAGGGTCTTGATAATACCGAGATAATTTTGTCATAGAGAATGCTGAAAGCGTGTTGCTTGATAATAGCCCAATGCCGCAGGCCGAGGGCTATTATCTTTAAGCAACACGCTTGAGGGATTCTCTACGACAAAATTTTGAGTATTGTATTTATCAAGACCCGAGGAGTATTCGATAATGTTACAATCAGTCCGGCCCATATACTTCATTCATTAGTTTGGAATATTACACTATTGCTGTGTTCAATATTTTACTAAAATATTAGGTACTCTGTTTAAATATAAAAGTCGACTATTAATTATTTTGTTTATTATTTGTAAGTCTGAAATAAATATCATGCATCGGCACAGCCGGATGAGTGACGTAATTTTAAAATAGCTGATTAAGAAAATATAATTTGTTGGGAAGAGAGATTTGGATGTTTTAAAAAATGTAAAAGACACTTCTTGTAAAACTGTAAAAGAATAAAGATCTGTTTTAATAAAATACTTTTCTTACTTCGCAAGACTTCGTAATAATTCAGAAGTGGGATAGGAAAATGAGTGACAGTGGTAGTGACAATGATGCATTATTATTACTCTAAAGGCATTCTTGTGAGAAAATGTGATATAAGTGACATTAATGCGGTGTCATGCATTATAGTTGGTCCGATCTCTTTACAAGGCTCCGCAAAATCTGGAAACTATAAAAATCCCGAAGAGCTTTTTCAAGGATTTTTAAGTAAATTAGAATCAGAAAGCAATGGAAAAGAAAAGTTGGAAAAACAAGTGTCTAAACTCAACGATTTTTGCCACATATGCAAAAAACCGGGACATTTAGCTCGAAAATGCTGGTTTCGTCCCAGTGAAAGTCAACAACCAGCCCTCAGCAGCCAGCAGCGCCAACCGATTACCGATTACCATCGACCGCCTAATGCAGTTCCACCAAAACAAAAAGGTGTTTCAACTGTGGCAAAAACGGACATCTAAAGGAGGACTGTTGGTTTTTGAAATCAGCCACCGTCAAAATATTAAACAGGCAAGTACAAAATGATATTTATACGATAAATTTAAAAGTAAACGATATCATGTGCAAAGGGTATTTGGACACAGGTAGCCAGATAAACGTTGCATGCGTAAGTCTCTTAGACAAATTAAAAATTAAATTAAATAAGGCCAATATTTATATGACAGGGTTTGGAAATACAATTATTTATCCACTTGGTCAAGCTTTAGTTTCTTTAAGTTTTGAAAATTTTAATATTAATACCATTGTGTATTTTTTTCGAAGTACCAATTGGGTCGGTTGACATTATAATCGGCCAACCAGTAATCAATAGTAATTACGTTGAAATGAATATAATAGGAAATAAGGTCCAATTGAGATAAATTGAAAATATAAATGAAGTCATGCAAAATTTAAATATTGCCAATGATATTGATAAATTTGAAATTAAAGTGATAGAAAATTGTATTATCCCTCCTAATAGCACTTTAGATGTACAGGTATATAGTATATAACTGCAATAAATCAATAATAATTCCTGCCCGAATGTCTGATAAATATACAACCCACACTGAGTTTGCGGCCGAAACGATATTTACGATTTCGGTGACAAACGTGGGGTCGGAGACCTTAAAACTAAACAATAATCAACTGTTAACTAGAGGTTATACCTATTTAAGTGATTTGCAATAAAATGACTCATGTAGATGCCCTTAGTAGAAATGTAGGGATACCTGATAATAATTATAATATACTTAAAATCAATATTGATGATTGGATATGTTGAATACAATTGCAAGATGACGAAATATTATCAATAAAAAAACGGTTAAATCAAGAAATACCCGATAAAGAATTACAAAATATTTATTAAAAAATGAAAGACTTTATAGAAAAACTGTGGATGGGCATCTCAAACTTGTTATTCTTAAATATGCTAGATTTAATTTATTGCGTAGATTTCATGACGACTTGAGTCACATTGGTTTTAAAAAGTGTGAACAATTAATTAAAAATACATTTTGGTAAAAAGATATGACAAGATTTATTAAAAAATATATTTATTCATGTTTAGATTGTGCATTTAAAAAAGGACAATATGGCAAGAAGGAAGGTTATCTATTTCCTATAGATAAACCAGCAGAGCCTTTGCATACATGGCATATTGATCATTTAGGCCCATTTTGCAAGATCTCTGGATTTTCGTATATTTTTGTTATCGTTGACTCTTTTACAAAAT
>CAJUYI010000003.1:1054549-1092045 GCA_910591695.1 Galerucella pusilla | reverse complement strand
AAGTCAATTTTGACCATGTTCCCCCAATTTTAGAAAAAAATAAATGTAATATTCGTGTTCAGCACCCTCGAAAATATAAAGATAGACTATTCTTAGCGACTAGAACGAGGTTGGTCGGTATGTGAAAAAAAGGGGGTGATCCTCTCCTCTATATCTGAATTACATTTATTACGAGATTCAAATATATTTTCCATCATTATTTGATCTAAGGCTTTAATAAACTGAATTTTCGTATACTTCTAGCTTAAGCCGAAGCCTGCAAAAGGTCAATGTAGATTCTGTTTCAATAAATCCCTGAAGCTTCAATCAGTTGTCATTTTTTTAAATAGGTGTTCCAAAATCAACATATATTTCATATCCCTGAGAACATCCGCGTATGGCCTACCCCCTGTCCTCACCAAGATCGATTTCCTGTCCGCTCTTTTTTTTGTCCCCCCTTGCTCACTATCAGATACAATATTATATATTGTCCTCTTCCCTCTGCCTCCGAATTCCAGAGCCATCCTGAAAAAGGTACTAGCGTCTAGGAGTTCAGGTAACATCGGTCACGAAGATGAACGAAAGTTATTAGTTTCATGTTAAAAATCTGATGGATTTGGCCCCTCTTCGCTATAGAAAAAACATATATACCTAAACTAAAAAACTAAAAAAAAAAACAAGAAAACCCAGGCCCAAACCCGGTAGATATGTATAAAAATATCAGAAAATAAGAAATAACAAACTAAAAAAAAAACAAGAAAACCCAGGCCCAAACCCGGTTGATCAAAGTGTAACTATGTATAAAAATATCAGAAAATAGGAAATAAAAAACTAAAAAAAAAACATGAAAACCCAGGTCCTAACCGGGTTTCAAACCTACGACCTCCACTCACATTCAGTCACCACGAATAGAAGGTTAAACCACAGTATGTTATCTCGTGACGTCACACTGCGGAGCTCACTGTGACCTACAACGTCGTTCGGATGAGTATCTCATCCGGCGGCCAGTGCTATGCTGCGATCCTATGCTGCGATTCAACCAAAGTGCCAGTGGTGAAATGATAAGCGTAAAAATTTTTTTATTTTCCGTAATTTTGAAAGTTTTTGGTTAATAACAAATGACTTATCATCGGGACAAAAAAGTGTTATTAAGGTTTTTTGTTCCTAATAATATAATTAATCGATCCAAATTGGTTTTTTCATTGCGTTTTTTAGTGGTCGGTCAACTCGTTTTTTTGTGCATCTTTTTAGGGGTGCACCGCTCGCCTATAATGACTCATAATAATGTTGTCTTTAATATTTTGTAGCATAGTGTTCTGTATTTCCTGCTAGATTCGGACTTTTAGATAATGGAATATTGTCGGCGTGTTAGTGTACACGATTTTAAATAGCCACCAAAAAAAGTTTGATTTGATAAAATCCAGTGATCTAGCGGACCTATCCACTGTTTCCGTATATTTTCAATACATAAAAAGTGTGAAACAGCCTGGTATATATAAAACGCCTGTGAAGTTTACTTTTAACGGCATGAATTTGTCGAAGAGCTTGAAAGGATTAACAGCGATCAACTTTTTAAGTAAACAGTTTGTGTGTTTGCAAGGGTATCGATTCGAAAGTACTAGCTGGGGGCAACTCGCTGGACATTTTTCAAGAGACAGGCCTGTGTTACTTGAAGATACAAGTTAAATACATAATTAAAAAATAAATCTCCAGCTTTAATAATGAGCTTCAGCTGATGTGATCATTAGCTCTATGCTTAATTTTCAATTTAAGTACTGTTTTTACGCAATATTCGAATCTTTAGGTAAAAATAAATAAAAATATATTATTCTTTATTTCAGAAGGTTTCTTTGTACATTATTATAATGAGGGTAATTGAAAATGTGTGTAAAAAGGTTTGTATGTTGATTAATTGAAACTATTCTTAATTAAGTATCACTTGTATATTATTCAATTGTGTAATTATATTACATTCTGTACATTTATTGTTGTTCGGAAGCCAGTGGAGTTCAACTTAATAATATATTCTCATTTACATATCAAAAACTAAATATATGTAGGTATGCTTACTAAAACTATTATATCATTGTTAATAAATATGTATCAGATAATCAATATTATAAAAGTATTTATTAAGTAATTCCAGATGCTAGGTATTTCGTGAATGACCTACAATTAATTAAATTATTCCAGGGGCACTACATGTGTTCTATACTTAGTCTACATTTGCATTGGATGCAATTAGGTCGGTTGGCTGAGGTAGTTAGAATGGATTTCGTAGGTATGTCCCAATTTTAATTTGCATTCTGTTCCATCATTGATTAAAAAATATTTTTTAATCAATGGTTCCATTTAATTATTTGGGGAAGTTCAAATCTTAACAACCTTTCACCATTGTCTGTATGACTCATGTGTCCTTGATAACCATCGCCATGCTCACTCCTAGCACTTTTGGCGCCCTTGCACAAATTTAAAATAACGCCCCAAATTTGTATTACGTTTGTGAGCATAGATACGGGTTAAGTTAGGTATTATTATCCATATTGAAAAATAATGTTAAAAAGTATTTAAAAAAATTTATTTTTATTTTTATATTTTACAAGTACAAGCCATACAATTATTTTCTCATTGTAATATATGATAGTATTATAAAAGCACAAGAAATAAAAAAAAATATTTGAAATATTGAAAGTACTTGTTCATATATCACTAAACGAAACTAATCGACAAATAAAAATAAAACAATATATTTTAATAATGCAACATGTTACCTTTTACAGGTATTATTTATTGTTATTAATATTTTAGCTAAGTAAATTGAGCTTTTCGTGGTTTAATCTTTGGAAACAATTTAATTAAATCTTCGGTGTCTTATTCTTTTAGATCAGAGGCTCCCAAACTTTTTTGTGTCGGAGACCCCTTGCCATGTTTTTCGGTTTTTGGTAGACCCCCTAAATTTCTAACTGTAGTGAAGTTTAGTGTTAAAAACAAATGTTGAGTTTTATATCTTTATTAATTACTTTTCGGAAGAGGTGAAATACCTTGGTATTACCCTCGACAGGAAACTAACATGGAATTCTCATCTACACAGCAAAGCAAAAAGAGCATATGTGGCTTATGAGCAGTGTCGGAGGACAGTGGGACGCACATGGGGTCTGTCACCCCGTGTGGTCACCTGGATCTACACTGCAATAATAAGATCCATGTTAACGTATGGAGCAATTCCATGGGGACCGAAGGTTCTACAAGCAACGGCCATCCAAAAATTATATCAAATACAGCGAATGGCTTGTTTAAACATCACAGGAGCCATGAGAACAACACCAACCGCAGCAATGGAACTAATTACTGGTCTGCACCCCTCTGGACCTGCACGTCAAGGAGGTTGCGTTAAGGGCCATGGTACGATGGCCATGGTACGATTGTGTAAACCCGGAAGTAGGAGTGGGCCAATTGAGGTTAAGCCTATGGCAGGAAAGCGCTCACTGCGCTACCTCTGCTGCAGGCAGCCAACGATGCAATTGAACCCAGGTTTTTGTTTAACAAACCCTACAAAATTCAAATAAAACAGAACACAGAGCCAGATGCTGCAAAAGCAATACGCATACAGGGTGATTCATTAGTGCGATAAAGTCCAATATCTTGTGAACAGTTGAAGATATTCGAATGAAATTTTGACTGATTGTAGCCAGCCTAGAGGCTCATATTGTAAAATTAGTGGCAATAGTACAGCGTGTTCCAGAACGCCGTGCCAGATCAAAGTTATATTTTTTTAAATGGGACACCCTGTATTTTACTTCAAATTTGAATTCTGCTTGACTTCGCTATTACAATGATATAATATTGTAATGGGTTATAAAGCGTATTTAAAAAGTAATGACCAATTGTTCTTGTAAATCGTAATGACTTCAACGCCCTGTATACTTTAAACTGCACAATTTAAAATTAATCTTTTATAGCCATACGTCTATGATAGTCGTCTAGTACTACAATTCAATCGAACTGATTCGATATCTAAGACACCGTATACAGGGCGAGCCCAAACTCGAATACATTGGTTTCACATTTTTTTTAAATGGATCACCCTGTATTTTATATCGGTAAATGGAAGTTACTTTACTATACTCCAAAATTTATTGAGTATTACCTATACCCAAACTGAATAGTTTTTGTGATATTTCTATTTTGTTATTAAAAATTGTATTTCCAATAAAAAAAATAAATGAAAAGCAGATAATAAAATGTATTCACGTCAGGAAAGTGTGTTAACTTAAAAAGGTACTAAAAGGTCGATAACAGTACCACCACACATGCAGAAGGATCAGGTTTCTTGAGTAGCTCTTCTAAATAGTCAAATTAGAACCATATCATCATTAGCGTTCTTAGTAATTAGGTTGGTAGTAAATAGGCTCTGAAATATCAACAAACATTTACGTTGTGCTAATTCGTTTGTTAAATTTATGACATTTGTTATAGCAATTTCAAATAAAATGAATTTCTCCCGTGAAATCTTGATAGATATATCTTCTGTGAGTTCCTTGTGGCATTACTTATTCTGTTTTCTCTAATTTTTTGGGAATCAAACCACAATAATGTTTTCTATTTTTTATTTCGACGTTTCGGTTGATTCCCAAAAAATAAGAGAAAACTTGATAGATATGTTGTGGATTTTAGGCGAGAGTACAAAAAATTATCTACTGGCAATGAGAATTCATAACGAATGTCATCCAGAACGCCGACAACCAAATAAAATTGCTTTCGAGAGGTTAGGAGAAAGATTCAATCACACTGGATCGGTGATGTATGAGAAGGAACAAAGAACCAAAACTGTCATTACAGAAGAAGCTACAATGAATGTTTTACTAGCAGTTATTGAGAATCCCCATACGAACCCCATACGTTATTTGGTGACGAGGTAAATACGGTAAATAGAGAAGTTTATTAATATTTCCTGGAAAATCATTAACCATTTCTGCTTGGAGACATTCCCATCCGTACACGTCAACAAATTTGGTATTTTCATGACCGAGCTACTGCTCACCACAACGCGCTCATTCAGGGACAATTGAATGATATGTTTCCAAAAGGTGAATAGGACGAGCAGGACCAGTTCTTTGGGCACCAAGATCACCAGAGTTGAATAAAGCAGATCTTTTCCATTGGGATTTTATTAAAGAACAGGTGAACCAATTACCTGCTACTACACCAGTCGATATGAAAACTAGAATAAGGCAGGCGTTTCAAAATGTTAATGTGCAAAGACCGTCTCCAAGCCTGTATAAATATAGAAGTTGGTCACTTTAAGCATCTTTTATAACATTGTTGTTGATTTTTTCGAAATTTTAGTATAGCTGTTAATAAATAAGTATGAGTAAATTTATTATTGTTGGCTTTTTTTAACCATAAAATAGAAATATCACAAAAACTATTCAGTTTGGGTATAGGGAATACTCGATCAATTTTGGAATATAGTAAAGTAATTTCCATTTACCGATATAAAATACAGGGTGATCCATTTAAAAAAATTGTGAAACCAATGTATTCGAGTTTGGGCTCGCCCTGTATACGATTTCTTAGATATCGAATCAGTTCGATTGAATAATAGTACTAGACAACTATCATAGACGTATGGCTATAAAAGATTAATTTTAAATTGTGCAGTTTAGAGTATACAGGGCGTTGAAGTCATTACGATTTACAAGAACAATTGGTCAGAACTTTTTAAATACGCTGTATATAACCCATTACAATATTATATCATTGTAATAGCGAAGTCGAGCAGAATTCAAATTTGAAGTAAAATACAGGGTGTCCCATTAAAAAAAATATAACTTTGATCTGGTACGGCGTTCTGGAACACGCTGTACTATTGCCACAAATTTTAAAATATGAGCCTCTAGGCTGGCTACAATCAGTCAAAATTTCATTCGAATATCTTCAACTGTTTACAAGATATTGGACTTTATCGCACTAATGAATCACCCTGTATATACAGATGGTTCAAAAATGAAAGAAGGCTCAGGATGTGGAGTTTACTCGAGAGCACTAAGTCTAAAGATTAAGTGGGGAATGGGAAACAATACCAGCGTGGTTCAAACAGAACTGGCTGGTATCTCAATTGCCACAAAAGAACTAACCAGAAGAGGAATTTCTGGCAAAAACATAATAATCTGCACTGATAGTAGACAAGTCCTATTAGCCTTGAACAGACAACGTGTTATATCGAGGCTAGTACTAGAGTGCCACCAAGATTTAGCTGACGCCTCGGCCTCGGCTTCTCGGGTGGATGTACAATGGGTCACATGTGGCCTAAGTGCTGTGAGCCTACACACTCACCCTCCCTACTCTACAGATATAGATACAGATCTTTATTAATTGAATTTAAATTAAAACTACTGAAAATAAAATTTTGTATCTGTTATAGACAATAAATGAAGCATAGAATAAACAAAATAAACTGAGCAATAATGAAATATTTTTAGTGGGAAGGATGAACCTGGTGCTTTTATAATAAATTATCAACAGTTGATTTTGTAAGATTTAACCTTAAATCTCCTCGGCTAATGATGTCCAGCAGTCTGTTTCTTTTTTTCGTTAGGAGATTGGTAACAGCGCTGAACTTTTCACTAGGTGTGACGATGGAAAGGAAATTAAAAATTCCCTCATAGGTACTTTTGTAAATAATTTATGTCTTTATATTATAAGATAGTATACTGTACGTATATAGGTACTATCAGTGTATGTTGAGATCCACTATCATGGACCCCCAAATTTTGTTAACGTTAATCGTTAACGTAGACCCCTTGCAGGTTGTCATAGACCTCTGGAGGTCGATATACACCACTTTGGGAATCACTGTTTTAGATGGTCCGATTCTATTGAAATGATAGCAAGATTACTTAGTCAGATCTGCTCCATGACCTATCTTAATTTTTTTTTATTATTTTGAATTCTTAAAAAAATTTAACAGCTTACTGTTTTTTATCATTATAAATGTTGTTTTGTTTGTTGCTTTATCTTTTATTTTTATTTTTGAAGCCTTTCGGCGCCACACCACACGCCCTTATGTACGGCGCAGGTCTGACCATAGAATTTATTGTGAGAAACATTTTTACTTCTTATTATCAATATTTTAATAAAGCAGAATAGGTTTTCTAAATAAACCGATCAGAAAAGAAGGAGCGGGTTAGGAAGGATGGGGATTCGTGGTCTCAGTCTGCCTACTCCTCAGAAACGGCTGATATGAATCCCGTACTTATTCGCAGTGAGTTTTTCCTTGGTATACTAGCACATGGAATGAAGAAAAACGTATTGTGTATGCAACTCTTATGCGTAATTATACAAAATTAAATAAATTCAAGTGCTTCTAAACTTCCCCAACAAGATAAATAATACCTACTTGAAGTAAGTTCTTAGTATAAGTTTAGCATTGTTTCCAATGTCACAAATTCCGACCGAACTGTGGAATGGAATAAGAAACAAAAAGTGGAAAACAAAAGTACACCCACATATATGGGCATACATTGATGTGAAAAGAGAGATGAGAGATACTCTTTTGCAAATAAATTGTTACTTTGAATAGCCGTTTGAAATGTCGTTTGTCAGTTATTGATTTTTCTTTAAATAGTAATAGTCGTATGTCGAGTAGATGTAAGAAACTCAGATCCAGCAAGTCAAATCAGTTTCTACTTGGCAGTTAGTACGGTCAAATGTCTACGAGAACTATTTAAAAACGACGATTCAAGTCTGAACTGTTGACATATATTTACATATGTATATATGTATATGTCTCAGAGTAATTCTAACAGGATAGCGATATTTGAATAAGACAAATAATTTCTTTTAACACCCATCAACAGAAGAGTTGAAAAATAAGGTTAATGGAAAGCCCACAAAAATTATATTCATCTATTCCTGGTACATTACATCTACAATACTTCACCTAACGATTTACTGCTAAGCTTTGTTATCATTTGTCCACTAATTAAAAAATATCTTTGTATTTAAACCATGTGGGCGACTGTTGGACAGAAGCTTATTTCCAGAAAGTACCTCACCACCTCAGTGGTCTCTAAAGTTTATTTTGATGTTCACCGATCAAAACCGCACTATTACATATTAATGGAAAATGTAAGACAGCATGTGTCAAATTTCTGCTGCAATGATTCAAACAGCCTGTAAAAAATCCTCACACGATTCGATGTGTGTGTTGCAGCAGGTGGACTTAATAATGGTAATTTTTAAAGAAGCTCAATAAGAATACCTCACCAAATAACATAAAGTATGTAGATATAATAGATCTATGAACAGGCAATAAAAGTCTTAAAAACCTGAAACCAATACCCGAATATCTAATTGAAATCTCGTACAATAAGAGAGGCAAAATAGAAATAGAGAAACCCAAATTCTATGAACAAAAGAGATGACGGCCAGCGATGACCAAGGAAACCTTCACTTACTCACCAAATACATAACAACCATTCACCTCCAATAGTCATGTGTAACACTGTGTAATGGTAGTTTTGTGCTGACACCCACAGATAACATGGTTACTACTCTCGCAGATGGCGGCACGCAGTATCGTGGCGCAGTGTCAAAACGAGCAATGGAAGCAGCAAAGAACAAAACTCTACCGAAACGAAAGCTGCGTCGATCTCATTCGACACGTTCGAGTTTCAACCCGTCCACATTGTCAGTATAATGTGGACGTGTTGACCGACATACATCGCCGCGCCATTATCCAAACTTGAAATATTTTGAACTGGTTTTGCTTCATCAAAATTTTCAATTATGAGTGATGCAGAAGATACTGTAATGGCAGCTGCTGCTGCAATTATTATTGCAGTTGTTGGAAACCATCAACAGCGTTTTCGTCGCCTTCGAAGATTTTGTATACTACCCAGCCTCGTCAATGGTAGGAAAAAATATTATTGCTCTTCATTCCAATTCATAATGAGATACAACACAGGCACACAAAACTAACCAAAATGACTACGTTTAGGAAATGTTCAACAACATGCTTCGACAGGTCCAAACTACAGCCATGTCGATTCGACTTCCTTTTATTCGTACCGACTTGGTTCGGGTTGCATTCGATTCGATCCGACATGGATCGACAATGTCGGGCGAACATCCACACTGGATCGGCTTTGTCAATCGACTCCATTCGACATAATGTGGACGCAGCTCTAAACTGAAGAATATAAAAAAGATTGTGGTTTAGTTTCCCAAAATAATTAACAAAAAAACTCTCTTGCGGATATCGGAAGCACCCACATTTGAGAGTAAGTGAATCGGCGGTAACACGATTATCAATTTTGGAGAATTTAGAACGGGTCATCTAGTAACAATATTCTCAAAATCTAAAATTCTTGTGGCTGGGATTGGAGAGAATGTTTCATGTTACGATGCGGCCAAACTGCAGAGAGCATTGATAATCAACAATCGTAATGTCAAGATGTCAAAATGGAAGGAAAAATAAACAAACCACGTAAAAAACTTTGTTGTGTTCCGTTTTGCTGAGACAAAACGAGTGCTTAACATCGGTTTCCAAAACGTGAACCTGAAGTATTTGACTCCTGGCTGAGAAATATTATTAATGTGAAGTTACACTGCATGCCTTCCAAAACAAATACCTATACCAAAATTATACTTTAGTGATGACTGTAAAGTACCAGGAAAAAGAGGCTGAAAAGAAAATATGTTCTCACTTTATTCATTCCAGGTAATTACCTAAATTTAATATTAGGTGCAAGTCTTGGGTTAATTAATAATTAGGATTCTCCTTTTATGGTGTAAAAAAGTTACCTAATACTATTTCAAGAGTAGATGATATAAAATTTCCAAAATTCATGAATACTAACAAGGATTCAACATTTGTTGATCCAATAATGAAAGTAACCATATCAAATTTTGTTCTAAAAAAAACGCTTTCAAAGGAGAAGACATAGAAATGAGTATAGGTACTTCATACGTAATCCTCCTTGTTGAATTATTCAGAACTAGATGCCAGACCACATGGATATAAAAATAACACAAAATACTTATATTTTAGGAATGAAAATAGCAGAATATTTGGAAATAATCAAGTTAGGTAGTATGTTGTGTGTTATGTCTAGGTATGTGTGTTAAAAATGTTGTTATAATCACTAAATAAATATCTAATTCCCCAAAGTCTGTCGTTCACCATATACTTTTTCCTAGACACAAAAATTATATATTGCAAACTTTACCTTCTGCAAAAATGTTGCATTATGTTGCTTAAACTCTTACTTTGCTGCACAAGTTTTTTAGAAATAAATTGACTTTTTACCAAAAGAACACAAAATGCAGCTTTTATGAAAACATTATATAAATTATAACTGATAGTATTATAGTATTTTACCAAATCTTGCATCAACAAGAGTTTGCCAAATATTCTCTTATGTTCGGCTCTGATGCAAGATTTGGCGAAATATTATTAGTTATAATTTATATATTTTTATAAGCAGCTGAATTTTATGTTCTTTAGGTAAACAATCGATTCATTTTTCAAAAAGATAAAATTCTCCATCAATTTTATATTTGAAATTCCCGCTCAATTTTATAGTTCCTGCGGCCAAACTTCAGATGGCAGTTAAAACAGTAGTCACTGCTGACAACACAGCAGTTGCAATTCTAGGTTGAAGTATTTTATGCTTTATAAGGAGTATATCCACGCGGTCAGAAGAATGACTACTAGGTTTTCTGGATAAGCCGCGTTCAGAAGAATAATTTTCCTTACGTTTCGACTTCCGCCTTGGAGTCATTATCGTGAGCTAGGAAAAGTAGGTTGGAAAGGATAGGGTTCTGTACGATTTTGTGGTTTCAATATTTTCAAGAGTTCTGGTTTTAAAAATTTGTCGGTCAAGCCATACCACAAAGTGAATAGCTTAATACCAATAAAATAAAAACATGTATATATTACTGATACGTGTAAGTACGGGAACCGGAAAATGTGTCTACAAATGGAATTAACACGTTGAATATTGCGATAGGACAAATAAAAAACAGATAAAAACAAGAACAATGCATGTCCACTTGAGTTGTTGATGTGAAGGTAGAGTCGCATTGGAAGCTTCGCACAATTACACAAATGAATGTATTGGATTTGAATATAAATTTTATTGAAACGTAGAATTCAGAGTTGGGTATTGTATTGTGTGTAAATTGTGACTATTAATATCCTGAAGTGAAGTATCAATATGTCCAATCGAATAAGTACAGATCTACATAATTCATGTATTTAAATAGTCGACGGACGAACGATGGTCTGGTTATTACCTTATCATTCAATCGATTTTCGAAAAAATAGCACAGGTATTATTGTAAACATTAAAGGACAATGTTCTCTCCGGCCATCATGATCTGAATACTTATACAGACGCTAAAGGTTAAACTTACAACTTTTTGATTGTAGATTTAATAAAAAAGCAAATTAGCCAAGCTTTGGTACCCAACAGATTCATCATATTATTGTTCTTATTTACTCATTTTCAATAAGCGTAGTCTTTGTAGTGAAATTGAAATTTTCGTATACAGATTGAGAAAAGTCTATTCGCGACATACGATTTACACAAGTAAGAAAAGGAAAATATGAGAAAAACTACTTGAAAGAGTAGAGAAAGAGAGAGAAAAATAATTGAGCGCAGTCAGCGATGGTTGTGTGTTCAGTGCCCCCCTATTTTAACCGCTGTTGCCAATTGTACTTACCTGTAAAAGTTATTCCCAATTTTTGTCGGCAACAATGTTAAATACCAATAATTGTTAAATCGAAAGCAGTGTATAGATTTTATTTATCGCAGATTGTAATTTGTCCAATTTTTTTCTTGAACTATAGATATTATTTTACACTTATTTGTGTTGATTTCACTTATTTTTCAAAAGTCAATAATATTACCAATCTCGATTTTTTCCCACTAAATACGGTTTTATCCTGTGTTAAAACTGGCAAAGCTGCTTTCATATCAGTTTGATAGCTGGAACTGAACACACACCCAATGCTGACTGCACACAATTATTCTCCTCTCTCCTTCAATTAGTTTTTTCCATATTTTCCTTGTCGTACTTGTGTAAATCGTATGTCGCGAAAAGACTTTTCGCAATCTGTATGTACATTTAATTTCAAGTTGTTTATTTGTAAGAATGTGATGGATTATACTCAAAGTAATCTTCAGAAGCTTGACACTAATTCTCAAGATTTTTTGTGTATTACCTTGGATCTTAAAGTATTATTCTCCCTTCAACCCTAATATTCACACAACTAAGGTTCCCACTTTTAGTTACTTGCGACAGGATGGGGAATTACTATATAAATTACCCAATAACATGGAACCATCGTTTCGTTGCGCTTATATACTACAATATTTATTTTAAAAATGTTTAATTTATTTTTGTTTCAGTAGGCTCTCTATTTGGGGGAAGTTTTAATGGCAATGGAGCTTACACATTCACAGTACCGGGTCTTCCACCAGCAGCGCATGCGCTTGCCAAGACCACCTTCCTCTTCGATCACGGTAACTATACATAATATTATATTAATACTTATACAACTGGATGTTCTGAGTATGTGTTAAAAAAAAGAAAAATTGGAGTATTTAACTTCTACTGTTATAAGTTAAATACCCGTTTCAAGGGAAACTAGATTGTGTTAAAAAGATGTAATATAATCAGAAATACAAATGTGTATGAACCTTCAATATACCGGCAAAAAATAAGATGAGCTTTATGCGAAAATTATATGACATCCAGTGAGATTGGTTGGGATAAGTAGAAGGATTGAAAATTTTAAGCTATATTTAAAGCATAAAACCTGTTTTATTCCTGTTTTCCTGTTTTTAACCACCAGAAACAGTGAACGGAAAAATATATGGTTTCTACTTAAACTAAATATCTATTCTGGGTTTTAGAATATATTATTTATTTGCCCACACAATACTTTGCCTGCATCTTTTTTAACGTCTCTCAAATACTCTGATAAAGGTTTGAATTTCATATTTTGATGTTTAAGATTAGATAATGTGTGCTCTGACCTAACTATAACCACCTATAACTTACGGCATAGATTTATCTTCAAATAAAATTGTTAACATTGCAGCGACTGCCAACCACCTAGGTATCTATCACCAGTGAGAATTCATATTAAAGCATATAATAAAATCAAATCTCAATCACTGTTTTTACAAAAGATCAGCTTCTTTTTATCAAAAACGGCGTGAGGATCACAAAAATTAGTATTATAGTACTTGAAATAATATAAATGCTGTACATGTAGACAATATTGATAAACTGTGTTGATAGTTTGAAAAACTGTTATGAATTCATATGACTAAAGCTTTTAATAGGGGAAACGTCTAGGAATGAAGTATAACAGAATTGTGTCTCGATTGAGATAAACTGTGTTGATAGTTTGAAAAACTGTTATGAATTCATATGACTAAAGCTTTTAATAGGGGAAACGTCTAGGAATGAAGTATAACAGAATTGTGTCTCGATTGAGGTTGGTTAAGATCGATTCTCATAATTATTGTTAAGCCCCATAGGTACACAAGATTAATTTATTTCATGGCAGTGAAACATTCCATTGCTTAACTTTTGTCCAGCTCTTTTAAATGTGTCATTGAAAATTGCCAACATTTCTCAACAATTCGTTGTTCTAGGACGTCAATACTAATAAGAACTGTAGCGCAAACTTTGGATTAGGTACATTAGAAAAAAATTTTTTTTGGTGTGATGAAATTCATCTATAACTTTTCTTATCTTAATATCGTAGGTTAACAAATTCCTCTATTTATAGGTACATCAAGAATTTATTTATTATATTATATTATATTATTATTATATCTTGTAAAATCTTCAAATATACTTTACCAGTTTTATAAGGTACCTACCTTCACTAGCAAGGTATTGATAAACTAATATGGAATAAACAATTGATACAAATTTGATTTGGAAGTGAATAAAATGAATGCAGGTAATTTGAAGTAATAAATGTTACATAACTAGAAACCGGTAACAAACATATTCCATCACAGAGGTAAGATATGATCTGTATTGTAGTGAATTTAGAACATGGAGGAAGAATTTCAATATGCTCGTTTCATGAGTGACCAGCACTCTAAGCAAAAGTATTAGAACTGGGTCAAAGATCACAGAAACGCCCTACTATAAACGTGCAACTGCTTCAGAAAACACACAATCTAGGTAGACAATTTTGCAATGAAGGAAGAAACACAAATGTTGATTTCATCAGACAGTCAAGTGCCACTTGAAGTTTCTGAAACAATGCAAACTTAAATAAAACAATAAAGCAGCTGCCGCAACTGGGTATTGGAAATTTCTGAGGTTCTTTTGGCTTCCTCATCATTTCCAATGTCATGGCATCAACTTTGTTTTGTTAACTCCGCCAGTTGCTTTATAGTTTTTTTCTGTTTATTTACAGCTGAAGACTGTTGAGTATGCTACTATAAAAATTTTTGGAGACTTATAAAAAGACTATAACGGCTCAGCAATCTTTTTTATAAGACAATTTTAATTTCTCCTAAACCCCTTTTCTACGACTTTGTCTTTCAAAATAATATTTCAACAGCTCAAGACATGAAACAATTTTTGATCTATGTTCAATATTTTACACACGATTTGAATAAAAAAATATTTTCATTGCTTTGATACCGTGAGAAAACAAAAATCCTAAGACTCTCTGGAGATCGTTCAGAAGACAGACGTTGAGCGCGAGTCTAGCGTGTCTTAGATTTTTGTCTTAGTTTTCGTATGGCAAGTTGTTTTCGGGCGTTGCCATAGTTGCCTGGATTGTGTCGCGGTGCCAGTGGCTCAGTGTCAATTCTGCATATTTCGAATATGGATGTGGAAGTAGCCTTAAGTTTGTGTATTTCATATCGAAGACGGAGACACAACAGAAGACGAGGATATTAGGTCCATCCAATGTTTAATTCATTTACAACCTTGTACCCTAAACTTTAAGTAAAAATTGAGTTGCATAGGACCCTAGGCAGATATGTACCTGCACTACCCAAGCAGCACAATAGATTTTGAGAGGTGGCTTTTGGCGTATTCCACTGCGACCTTTTCAGATCTATTGTGGTCAAAGCAGCAAATAGAAACATTTTGAATTATGTCAGACGTTACTCCCAGAATACTTTGACTTTTAGTATCCATCTCAATCTTCCTATGTTATTGAGGAACTTGGGGATTTTCTCAACAAGGTTGTGTGACGCTGAATTTGTCGAATTTGTTTGATTCAGGAGAAAATTGAATATGTCCGTCCTGTGATTTTCGAATCCATTTGGCAAAAAATAAGTTTGGCTAATAGTTCTAACGGATTTGGGGTATGGGTCCATGTGGCTCCCTTTTGGTATGTATACTGCTATGGGTGGTATGTAATTTCACGCCAGACTAGCTTTATACAGTTTAATGAGAATAAAGAAATTTGAAAACAAAAATTTCTTAAATGTTTTCTTAATATATGATAATAAATCTTACACTTACCCACATATTTTATTGTAACATCTAATTTTTAATTAAAACTGTTTAATGTAGAATTAACTAATCATATTAAAATATTGTTATAATACTATTACGAATATAATAATTATTAATTATGTGTAAAAAAAAGTAGCAGCCCAAGCGCCTTATTTTTCGACCTCTCACAAATTTTGTCTACTGGTAGTATTTGAAATTACGATTTTTTTTCTTTATCCAAACTTTTTAATTGTAAGATACTTTTAGTGCTTCCAAGACCGGCACTGTTCAACTGTGCTCTTTCTCTTTTCTTATCGCAAGTGATTTATCGAGATTTGAAATTGTTGCACCCCAGTTATCTTTTTAATTGTAACTGCTGCCGCCTGCCAAATGCTCTGTTCCAATAGTCTAGGTCCTTCACACTAACTTGGAAAAAAATCAGCTTACAGATTCATAAGATGCTAAGATTTTAATAACTCGATGAGAGTAATATATTTTTGAATTTAACCTATCGATAAATTATTATTATTTTATCCTTGACGTTTCGGCTCATCCTGCTTGAATAGAGGCAGGAACTTCAGAGATAACTGATGACTAGAGTACATACTGAAAACAAAAGTTTTCATAGTCTAATATCTCTATGACAGGAATGAAATTTGGCAGTTTAAAAAACAGTTCAAATGTATATTTTTATTTGTTGTGAGCAGTGGCGTAGCCAGACTTGGTTCTTGGGGGGGGATATACAGTGCGTCCATAAAGTAACGCATAAATTCATTATTAGCTAAATAAACAATAAAATTTAAAATTCCCGAAACAGGTCAATTTTTGATTTTAATTTACTGTTTTTTCAAATTATAATGTTATTCACAGGGTGAACCATCTTCGTGTGATGACGACATCGCCATTTTTTTTAAGTGGTACACCCCAATTTTTTTTCGATTTCCGGATTTCCCTTGCTGAGCTGATTCCAAAAATGTATAACACTTTGTTTCAAATTGGTACAGGGTGGAAAAAAATACAAAAATTGTAATTACATAATTATGAAATTACTGTGATTTACTACCAAAAAGAAACAAAAGAAAATTTACAATAAATGTTCAAATTGTTCTCCATTGACTGCTAGACAATGACAGAAACGGACATTACATTCTTCTTTAACATTTTGTAGCATAGCGGGTGTTATGTTCCGCATTTCTTGCCTGATTCGGTCTTTTAGATCACGGATATTGTCAGGTCTGTTGTATAAACTTTAGATTTTAAATAACCCCATAAAAAGAAGTCTAATGGGGTAAGATCAGGGGATCTAGCGGGCCATTCCACTGTTCCCCTTCTTCCTATCCACCGTTGTGGAAAGGTCCTGTTTAAAAACTCGCGCACAGTTACAGCGAAATGTGGCGGTGCACCATCCTGTTGAAACCAGATTCCACGGTCTAGATTGTTGGGTATTTGAATATCAGGAAAAAGCTGGATCAGATCAGGAATCATTGTATTTTGTAGGAAATCCAGATACAATGCTCCTGTTAAATTTTCGTCAAAAAAATATGGACCAATAATTGTATTTCTCACAATACCAGCCCATACGTTGATTTTTTGTGGTCTTTGCGTATGGCATTCTTGTATCCAGTGTGGATTTTCATCAGACCAATAACGGGTGTTTTGCCTATTAACATGCCCGTTCAAATAAAACGTTGCCTCGTCCAAAAATAAAACGTTGTCAGTGAAATTATTTTGGTTCATCATATACTCGCAGAATTCAGTTCTTCGGTCAAAATCGTCTTCAGACAATTCATGGATAATTCGTTCTTTATAAGGATGGTATTTTACCTTTTTAAAAATGTTTGCTACTGAAGACTTTCCAATACCTAAATCCCTAGATAATCCTCGCACTGTGCAGTGTGGATTTTCTATTGCCGACAAAATTATGTCTTCTTGAATATTTTCATTAATTTTTGTTCTAACGGGCTTTGGTGCATCCCTCACATGTCCTAATTCTCTGTATTTTTGCTCTATTCTGCTTACAGTAGATTGTAAAATGGGTTCACGATCTGGGTGCATCTCATGAAATAATCTGCATACCTCTTGTTGACTCCGCATCCTGTCGCCAATACCAATCATCATTAATATTTCAATCCTCTCACTTTCGGTTAACCGCAATTTGTTAAAGAAGTTGCAAAATTCTGATATGATAAATTTCTTTGTAGATAGTTTTCACATAAACGTACCTTGTTTACAGAGTTAACAATAACAGAAATGTACTTTAACGTTGTTGATAGTTTTTACCGGCAAATGATAAAAAATGACAGAAAAAAATTTCAAACAATAAAAATTTTAGTCGAGGGGCTTGGATCACTAAAGCTGTTAAATACAATGTTAAAAATTATACGGGGTGTTTAAAGTAGTAGTAAGTAAATACGTAATTTCATTTAATGTGTTTTTTACGTTTATCCTTTTATTTCTTATTTTGTAGGTAATTTAATTTTTTTTATTTTCCTCCACCCTGTACCAATTTGAAAGAAAGTGTTATACATTTTTGGAATCAACTCATCAAGGGAAATCCGGAAATCGAAAAAAAATTGGGGTGTTCCACTTAAAAAAAATGGCGATGACGTCATCACACGAAGATGGTTCACCCTGTAAATAACATTATAATTTGAAAAAATGGTGAATTAAAATCAAAAATTGACCTGTTTCGGGAATTTTTAATATTATTGTTTATTTAGCTAATAATGAATTTATGCGTTACTTTATGGACGCACTGTATACAAATTTGAAGCAAGTTCAAGTATAGTATACTTTAAAAGATATATATAGTTAAAAAAATATTCTACATATTTATTATATATATGTCCTATGTACGACCTACGACCTCGACCTATAACACAAAATCTAACCGTCGCGGTTTTTTGGCAAGTTCATCAATGACTTCATCAATATCGATTAGCATTTCTCTGTCGAATCGACAAATAGAATCCCGACTCCGGTTAATAATATATTGATTAATATATTATTAATTTATTTTATGTTAAAAAGAGTGCCCCGTATTTGCCGTCCAGCATTTGGAAAACCTTTTTTTGTTGTTTCGATAGAATTTCAGATTCAATCTACGGGGGTCTCTGGGGGGGGATATATCCCCCATATCCCCCCCGTGGCTACGCCACTGGTTGTGAGATGATTTACGTTTCCTCTTTCATATCCGGTAACGTGACCACAAGTTTTTTGATACAATCGGTGTATTACTACCATCTCAACGATACCACTGGCTTAATAGAATTTGACAAATTTAATACTGTTGATAAATTTTGAAGAGAAATTACCCACAAAAAATTTTAAATTATAATATTTCTATTCCCCGAGAAGATGTGCAATGAAATGTGTGTTCCATCTGCACCCTTTATCAGACTGTATCCCACAAACAAACAAGGTTAGAGAAAATAGCATTCAGGTTTTTTTTGTACGATTTACCATTCTTCTGATTTACAGGACGCCTTGTAAATGGAAACAAGGGTAGTCGCTGCTTACTAGTAAAAAGTGAAGTGAAGTTATGCAACAAAGTAAAATATTTTACTCGAACAATCCAACGTTTGGGATAGTACTAAAATTTGCAGAGCCAAATGTTTTGTCTAATATTGAAGTGGGATGTCCGCAAGTGGTGGTTCAGGGAGATCATTTTGGAGAAAACTAGTGTAAGTAATTCTATTCAATGGTTGGGGGCAAGAAATGTTGCATAATTAAGTAGTCCCATATAATTCCAATCCATATTAAGCAAAAAAGCACTTTGAAAACGATGCTCTATAATATTGTGAGAGTGTTGCGGAATTTGATTATTATAGAAACGTAGTAAGAGTTAACACTATTAAATTTTTATACGATTATTTGATTAATAGTAACCCATACGGTATGGGCCATACCCAATAAAATAATGTGAATAATTTTTTTTTCAATAGTGCCCCGACTATAAATGCTGAATTCTGTTGCGTTTGACATCTACACTGTCTGTGATTCCCAGAACTGGGCAGATTCGCGAACATTTTAAAATGATACGACACCTTTTGATCGGTGGTGCGTGAGGCCACCCTCGTGCCTATGGTGTAAATGCTTAGGGGCTTATTCCTACTTCTACTGCCGTAAAAAGTCTGATACTAACATAATTAAAGTACAAGCACTGTAATTTTACTTAATTAAATTCCCTTTCTGGCGGACTGTCGAGCAAACGTAGCGCCACACGGTAAGGGAGACACGATATGAACTTTTTCCAGCCAATGAACATTAAAACTCGGCATTTAATTTCATCAGAGATCTAAGAGAAGATTTTTGACCATAGAAAGAAGAAGCAAAGACTCGATTTATTAACTCGTTACACTGAAAAAACGATTCGGTGTAAGAGATAAGAACTTTCAAATTGGGTGTGCATGAGCTGTTACAGTTAGGTACTGAGTGCACATTTGGGAAATACTTTTGATCATACAAGGTGTTTTAAAAAAGTGGCTTATCAAAGTTAAGATTATATTTAGATGTACTTTTTAGAGGGCTGTTATTAAAAAATGACATTTTTCCTTTAGACTTTGGCAAAATTAGTATTTTTATAATATGAAAATAATTAAATAAATCTTCTTGTACCATTAGCTAAATTATTATAGTTTGCACAATTCTAGTGTGAATGTCATTTAAAACATTTTAAATCTAATTATTTTTTAATTTCGTTTATTATGTATCTGTAATTATTTTTTTATTAGTCATATGACGCCGTAGGTGTTAATTTATTTATACCTTATTCCGCAAAACGAACAGCGGTATTGCTCTCGTCTACCACGATCTCTACTGCGGCGTACATTCAGGGAATTAGTGCCCTTATTGTAGGGTTTCAAACAAGAGAGACATCGAACTCGATCCTGTGGTTCTACTTATATGTCCTTCGACCACTTCTTGTGCGGCTAACAATACTTCATCTTGTCTCTGATTACCCATGAGCCAACCTCCAAATCCTTGACTTCTCCCGCTCCATGACCAGGCCCTGCTTGATCATCAACTTGTTCCATGTTACTTAAGTCAATGCAACGCTTGCAACGAACAGCATGCCTGGCCATTACCGGCGCAATGTCATCCACAACCACGGCGGCTATGGAAGCCCTCCTGCAACTAACTCCTCTCCACATTCATTTGGAGAAGGAAGCCAGGAGAGCGGCACATGAAATGCTGTCAGTGGAGGGGCAAATAAATGGGGAGACTCTAAGGGATCACTCGAGATTGATGAGAGAAATACAAAATCACCACATTCTTGGGATGTCCTCGGATCTTTCTCACAAAACTTCTCGTGGACAAGATCTTTAAGTATCTTCTGTATGTTCCTTGTGGTATATTATTCATTCTTTTTTTTTAATTTCTTGGGAAATTAAACCACAATATTTTTGAATTCTTTATTTCAACGTTGAAATAAAGAATTCAAAAATATTGTGGTTTAATTTCCCAAGAAATTAAAAAAAAAAAAAAAAAAAAAAAATAAAGGAAGATCTTTAAGGTCCTCATTCCCACGAGAGATCAATGGGATGGCGAAACAATCTTCCCAGGATCGGACTATACGTGATTAACACTGACGGATCCAAAACCGGAAACGGGTCTGGAGCTTCGGTTGCCAGCAGGAAACCCAGAGCTGAAATCACAGCCAGCCTGGGCAGGTACGCTACCGTCTTTCAGGCTGAAGTATACGCCATTGAACTGGCTACAAGGGAGCTGATGAATCAACCTGTTGTAAAAAAAGAACATACACATCCCGTCAGATAGCCAGGCTGTCTACAATCCATTGGAATACTAGGCAAGTAAAACAGAGTTATTTTAATCTGGGTGCCAGGGCATCGAGAAGTGGAGAGCTAAGTGAAGGCCGAGACGAGAAGGCAAAAAAGGGATCAGAGACTCTATTTATCGGACCTGAACCATTTTTTGGCATTGCGGAAAGCACTGCTAGATCAGCCATAGCTACCTGGGCGGAGAGGAAAACCTACACGTACTGGGCAGATATACCTGGGATCTCACACTCTAAGGCGTTCATATACTACCCTTCGAGTACAAAATATTAGCAGATCCTGGAATGAAGTAGAAGAAACCTACGCAATCTGTAGGGACTGCTTACAGGACATTGTCAACTAAATAACCACCTAAAGAAGATGAGACGGACTCACACCTCGGACTATCGGTTCTGTAATTAGGAGGACGAAACTGCGGAGCACATACTATGCTCATGCCCAGCTTTGGGTCGGATAAGGTATAATATATTTGGTCTTAGTACCTTAGAGCCGAACGACTTCAAAAAAGTATCACCAAATACAACCATGGACTTCGTCAGGAGCACAGGGTTGTGGGGTGAATTGTAATCACTAGGGGTGAGCCACAATAGACCTAACGGGGGTCACAGTGTCCTCATTCATTTGATCTACATACTCTTTGGTTCCAACATCAGTTCTGTATGCGTTCAAATATTTTCTTTAATAATAGGAACTTGGGGCATAATATTTATATCGTCTGTTTGTTTATGCCTTGTGAGTATCTCGGAATTTGTTTCTACTTGGTCAGACACGCCGGCGCTCATTTTCGTAATTAATAATAATAATACATTTATTATCCACATTAGGTACAATATATAACAGAAACACAATATAGTGTAGGATGAACATTAAAAAATAGCGACAATTTTTCGAATGTTTCCAACTGATGTGGATAAATGGCTAGATTGGTTCAGGTTCAGACGAGTGGTCCTTTCCTGCAGGTAACATGGGGATGTTGTGAGATTCCGAAGAATTGGAGGCGTCGTGATTTTCTAATTCCTTACTTTTTCGCCTTAACATTTTCTTTTTCCGTGGACCCAGTGACATAATTTCATCTCTGGATTCCTCTCGAGCTCCATGCTCTATTGTTAGAATCTGTACTTTGGGCAGGGCACAAGAAGTGGATTGTGGATTCTTTGGTGGAGGTGCTACTGGTGTGGGTTAACTGTCAGTGTCACCAGTCACGTAGCTATAGCTTTTACATGGGGAGGGTTTTGGTTTTTTTCATCTGATAGGTTTAGAAGGGAAAAGCTTTATTGAAGGCGCCGTCAAGTTCAAGAAATAATGTTTTAAAGTTTTTTTTTAAATTATTTGTTTGACTTGGCTACATCTAAAAGTATTTTTAAACATCGTTTTTCGTTTTGCCCCCTACTGCTGAAATGGTTATAACCATGTATAAATATTTTTTAAAGGAGCCGTCTCTTCGCCGGCACCACCTCAGTCTCTTGGGCTTATTGTGGATACTCCTAGTGTTCTGACTACAACCTATTCAGCCAATCCGTTCCCTGTATTAGCTCATACAGGTTCTTAGCTGGTTGATTGTAGAAGTCTTCTGGAGTCATTTGGGGTCTTCCATTTAGTTTTTGCCTCCTGTGGTCCAGCGTCTCACAGTTGTATAATATGTGCAGAGCTGTTTCAGTGTCCTTTTTGCATCTACTGCATGTGAGGTCTCTGTTATACAGCCCTATTTTGTTCAGGTGCTCTTTTGTGGAAAAGTGTCCCGTAAGAAGCCCCGTTATGGTGAGTAGTTTGTTCCTGCTCAGTGAGAGCAGTTCTTTATTTGCTAGTTTTTCTGATGGTTCTTTCATTAATTTCTTCTCATGTGTTTGCCTGGGCGTATTCTTCCAGAGCTTTATGGATTGTACTTTTACCCACCCTTTTAACCATGACCTCTGGGGATGCCCACAGATGGTTCGGATCCGTTCATCAGTGTTGACAATCCTGCTCTTGCAAGTTCGTCAGTTTTTTCATTTCCAGCGATTCCTTTGTGACCTGGGACCCACTCAGTGTTACACTGTTCCGAGTCGCCAGTCTTCTAAGTTCTTCGCCGCATTCCCATACCAGCCGAGATGTTACCTGTATATTAATTTGGGAGCACCTATTTTAAAAAGTTATAGATGATTGAAAATTGAAGCTTTCATTAAAACAGAAAATCAATCTCACAAAAGTAAATTCAACCTCTTCAGCTAAATTATTCACAATTGTTGAAGAATCTATTTCTATTACCACATCCCCATGAATACTCATATTGCGGCAGTATGCCAATAAAAAATTATTGTACCTTTATTGTATTTTCTATGGGGAGGGTTTGAACCCCCAAACCCCCCCCCCCTTATATACGTCCCTGAGTGTCACCTTTACTATTGTCCGATGAACCTTTAATTTATTATTGATTAATTAATCTTAAGATATGTTCACTTCTCCTCTATACATGTCCATCATCGCTTTCCGTTCTTGGATGGGAGTTGGATACCTTCTTGTCAAAATATTTTGACAACAGCGCTTCAAAGTACGGACTACTTTGAGTGCGTTTAGGCATTTTCCTTCTGCTGCCAGTACAGCCCTGTACTGTCCACTAACGTGCCGTTCTCTAATAATTGTGTCAAATACGCTTACAATGTCGATTGATGGTTGTTCCATCTTAAACAAAATTACTGGTCGTGGTCCATTTTTCTATTTTGGCACACTAAAACTTAATATCACAAATTATTTTACTGAAGAGACGACGAAAATCATGTGTTAAGTAAGTCTTCATGAAGTCCAAGCTGTACCTCCGCCAATGACGCCAATGTTGTATATTGACACAGTTCTGCTTTGTTATCATCTGGGCAATCGATATTTCAAATAACGTTAAGAGCTTACATGTTAATAAAATTTCAGATTAAAATTTAATTATTTTTCAATTTCGTTTATTATGCCCATACGTAACAGTGGTACCTATTTAATTTGTCAGCTAATATCTTTATTTCTTTTCCATTATCCAGGATGTAATTGAACGTGATAGCATTTGTGTTAGGGTTATCAATATTTTATCATTTTAGGGAACAATCAAATACAATGGGGGCGTTCATCCCAAACAAGTTGATCAGGTAGCGATTTTTAGAGTGATTAATTATGTTGAACGTGTGCTAATCTTGGTATAATAACATAATTTAATTTTATTTGATAATTATTTATTCACCTTCGAAAAGTAACAGGTTGTAGTGGTAGACAAATGTCTAAAATATGTTCAAACACAAATATTTTAAGTCATTTTATGTTTATTAACATCAAACCGAACATGGGGAGCTAGTATATTTAGCCTATTGAACCTATACAAATCACTGCTAAGAAGTAAATCTGCTACAATGCTGTTAATAAGACATTATTAACCAGGAGTCTCCTAGTCATTGCAAACGAAACTCCACTGTACTTACGTCAACAACTACTTTCCTTAAACTACACTGCAAACATTTCTGCTTAGCTTACCCCACCAATAGTGCGTTTAAAGTCATTTTTCAACTAACGCCCCACTCGACGAAATATACGACTCCAAACCCCAAAAGAATGTATTATTGTAGAGGAAGACGAACTAACTATGCATTTAGGGGGCATCTACCAAATTCGACCTTGCACAATTATGCTTTGTATATTAATACGGCACGCGACTACCGAAGCAGAGAGACAATGTCAGTCATAGAAGGATAGAAAAGCGAGCGATGGATTTTTATCCGATATTTTAGTGGTAGCAACCGAATTCAATAAGGAATTGTACGGTCATAATTAATTTGAGGATTCTGAGATTTTTATATAGTATTCATAAAGCTTCAAATTAGACTTCTTATCAATTAGTTTTTCCATTTAAACCATATTTAATTCTTTACAAGGGCTCAAACTTTGCTTAATATGTGTAATTACCTCATGATTCGTATTTTTTTCAACAAAATTTGGTTAGCATTTCAAAGTTTTTATTCGATGAGAACTCTAAGTTCAACATTAATCTACATGACATATTTTTTTCTTAATTTTCAATACATCCATTACCTCAAAATTCTTTGCCAAAAATATTTCGATATTTTCTCAAATCGCTGCCGATAGATTCCCCTTAAGCAATTTATATTATAATTCCAACAAAATCCAAGAAATTCAACTAACTCTTGTCTCCAGCAAAACCTCTCCAAGAAAATTAACCCTCAAATCCTGCAAATCAAATCTATACAGATACAGATGCTTCTAAAAACCACAATAGGGCATGTCCACTTGACCTCACAAGCTATTTTGACAACACCCCTGAGGAAAAACAATAAACAAAGCGTTCAAAACACGTGGTATTTAATAGTGAGGTTTTGCTGATTTATAATGATATATCGAGTTTCAGTTTAGTTGGTTTTGCTCAAGTGTTTTTTTAAATTTATTTATTTGTTGAGCTTGCATATTTAATAATACATATATAATATAGGTTAATAGTTGTTTGTTGATTGATAATTATTGATCGTGTTTAAGTTTATTGTTTTTCCTCACGGGTATTATCAATTGTCAACTGTCGTGGATATGCCCTATAGAATTGCAGCAGCCTATACTAATGTTAAACTTATCAACAATAAAATTCTGCATATGGCAACCGGAATCATCATCGTTCAGTTCTTGATGTATAGTTTGTATCAAAGTATCTCGTCTTCGCTTTTGCCGTCAATCATAAAATTAATGGGCCAATTGCAATAAATCATATGGCCAATATCTGCTGTAGAAGAGATCGCCGGTGGCGTAGTATTTAAAATTATTTTAAAAGGATCCAATTCACAATTATCTATCTCTTGTATTTTTATCATACATCCTTTGTTTTTTATTTTATATGAGAAGATCATTTCTCTAAACGTTTTTTCATTTTCCTCCTAAATGAGAGATTATTAAATACTATTAAGTTAAATAAACTATAACCAGGCCCGCCCTTGCCTTGTCACTCGACTGTGTTTGGGTTTCATTTCAGGTAAAATTTTCTAAATAAGGTCGTAAATGGTCGTATTGAGATGATTGCCGTCAAAAGCGAGGACGATATACTTTGAGACAAACTATACATCAAGAACTCAATAGTTTTGTGACGTTTTATTAGACAAGTTACATTTTCTGATGAGGCTATATTTTGCCTAAATGGTTCAGTCAATAGTCCAAATTACAGATAAATACTGGATTAAAGATAATCCTCACTGGACGACTGAAGGTCATACTCAACACCACCAGAAAATGAATGTCTGGGCGGGAATAATAAATGACGCAATTATTGGTCCTTATTTTTTGGAAGAAAGCGTTATCTGTAATGTCTGCGAACAGAAATTATACCAGTACTAGCCAATGTGATTCCAAAAACGCCAACAATCCTAACTTACCACATGATAGTATCTGGTGGATTGGCAGACGAGAACCAATAGAGTGGCCCCTAAAATCTCCAGATCTTACACTTCTAGATTTTTATCTATGGGGTCAAAATCAAAGGTTTATGTAACTGCAAAATCGACAGGAGTTTCAAGACCGAATTAGAGACGAAGTATTAAATTAAAAAACTTTTTATTTTCCCTGTATAAGCATTAGTGAATATTAAAATTAAATTAAAATACCTTTCAAATGGGGTATTACAAAACATTTCAATTTAAACTGTTTGCAAAATAATGAATTATTCCATAATTTAGCCGCGCTATGCATATATGTATTTCAATAAATTACTTTTATAAAATGCATATTTCAGACATCTTACCTCGATGAAAAATGTGATAGAAATTGCCTAAAAAATAACCCGTGAAAGCATGTAGGAAATGTGGCGAAGTTATTTCACCAAATTGCCTTTAGTAAAATAACTTTTCATATTAGTTCGCGGGCTGTTGAAAATTTTCCCGTCTCCTTCTTTCTCTTTTTCAACATATAAAATCGTCCTTCTTTAGAAGATTGGCGAGGATCGTAGCAATTTGCTGCAAAGTGATCCGATAACGCGGACCGTGACATATGGTTACATACGCTGCTCAAAGATACGACAACGAGGACTATACGGTATAAACAAACATCGTTCTTTGCATATCTTATGTCTGTTTCCTTCGTAATAGGGGTTCTTACCACCACTCTAAGAGGGTTGTTACAACAGCTATTATGTCATAACAGCATATTGATGGTCTTATTACTGGAGCATGAACATTCTCCTACGTGTATTGCATGGGGTTGTTAAAATTCTACAAGAATGTTAAGAACGTATAAATAGTTGTCTAAATAATTCGTAATTTATTAAAATGATAGTTTTTTCCAAAATATCCTTGTTTAAAAATTAATCTGTTTTATTGATGATGATGATTTTTTGGAACTTTAGTTCTTTACGTCAGGTTATGTTTGAGCGACCGGGGGTCGCGACGCAAAAGATCTGACCGTTACGTTATGTTACGTTGCTTCGTTATGTGCCTTACTTGCGTGCGTGTGCTCTCTCCTGAGTCTCTCTCTCGTTTACGAAGCAGCGATTCATATGCTTCGGCCGGGAATCGAACCCGGGCCGCCCGCGTGGCAGGCGAGCATTCTACTACTGAACCACCGATGCTACATTAAAATGCTATGCAAAGCTGGTATTCGCAGTGCTCGTGATCTACTTGAATTTGTTCGGATACATTTTTACTATTATTTCCATAATTTTTTTTGCGCGATTGATCTTTTTTGTTTATTTACAGCATCGGTTGTCAGGAAGGTAGGTTGTGTTTACTGGTTTCTAAGTTTAACACGTCGGTAAGTGATTTACTTACCGTTCAGAAATATATTTTAAACTGATCGACAAGTATAAATGTCACTTTTGACATTTCGTTCATTTCGAAGAAATTTAAATTATTTTATTCGGAATTCATTTCAATACGATCGCGCAAAAAATGGCATAAGCATCTCGAACGTTAAGGGTAATTACATCGTTTGCATGTAGATTCCTCTCGTAAAATTGGACAAAATGATGTGAGGATTAAGGGGTCTAGCACATTTACTTTTCGAAATACAGAGTGTTGAAATTTTGAAAACTTGAATGTTTTAATTCGGTAACCCTTAAAATGGATGGATAAATTGATTTGACATTTGGCAGGTTGTTTTTAAATGTGAAAGGGCATATTTTGATAGAAATAGTAGTTTGTGCAACTAGTATGGATATGATGGCCATATCGCACGAGGATGAAGTTTGAGCACGACGCCGTAGGCGGAGTGCTCAATCGTTCAAGTGCGATATGGACAATCCACACGAGTCGAACAGCATATTTTTTCTACGACCCACTTAAGAAAAAATCTAGAAAATAAAAATTTCTATAAACTGTAATATAACTTTAAATTAAAAATTTAACAATTCAATTTTATGTTTCCACTAATTTTTTTGTGGTAAACGTACAGTTCTTGAACGTCCAATTTGTATAATGCTACGGTTTCCCTTTTTAACAATACAATGCTGTTATAAGTAGATGTTGCCAGTCGGACTCCCTCATGAAGGGTACCGTACCATTATCTATAATAATGAATATTCTGCTAAATATTTCAAACGTCTACCTGTTGTCGTTATTAATATCAAGCAGAATAATTATTTAAAAATAAAATTAACAATTAAAAAAAAACTTCTTCACGGGGAATCGAACCCGGGTCTACCGCGTGAGAGTCTGGTTTGCTTACTACTCGATCACCGAGGAATATGCAAATTGTTTATCTATCTATAACGTCAAATGTATTACATAATTTTATAAAATCTGAGGTCCCCTTAAATAGAGTTTGTTCAGCCATCCTTTGCCGTTACGTCATACATTGTCCAGCTTGCTCTCTCATTCATGAAATGGATGAGACGGAATTATGACGTCATTAACGTATTTCTTAACTAAGGTCGACATAAATTTCATCTGTTACTTTTGACAGTTCAGTTGTCATATTTTGAAAACAATTCTTAACATATGTCATTAATTATAATTTTGAGGTTAAGTGTAATTACAGTGTAATAACATTTGAGTAATATAAGCCATACGTTAAACAGCAGAATACGTCACCCATTATTACGTCACCCATTATGACGTAACTTCAAAGGATGGCTGAACAAACTTTACCCATTTTATTCCGTTTTAGGTATTTGTTGTTGTATTTGTTTTCGCAACTCGTGCGCAAAAGTATAACTTCACGCACTTGTATCATAAATAACTATTGTGCCTATCAACTTAATGATAAGATTTTTATTTTTATTTATAATTAATACTACTGTATATTTTTGTTAAATGAAGTAAAATGAATTCTTATATTAATATGTGTATTTATTTATAGATTAAAAAAATTTTTGCTTAAAAGGAACCAAAGTTCATACCGTGTGTCCCGCGACACGTTCTATGTTTTTTTATTTATTATTTGGGAAATTTTTAAAATTTTATTAGATTTTTAATTCTATTCTTTTTAATTCTAATGTTCCAGCTCCTTGGCTTTCAATAATTTGCCATGGTTATATTATAACAATGTACACAATAACGTTGAACCTACAAAAATGTTATTGTTAAATTTTGTTATTTACATGTCTGTTACATAGTCTTTGCTAGCCCCTTTGTTTGTTGCTACGGACTAACACTGTTTTTGACTGGCCTACATGGATGACAGTCGAGATAACGTTTTAAAATATCACCACATTCTTTTCCAGGATCCCTTCACCGCTTTGTACTTTTGAATTTGAACTATCTCTTTTTACACACAAAATCACTAAAATGTAAATAGGGGAATTTCCCTTTGTTTCCTTCTATTTAATCTGATAACATTCCAATACTCACAGCTATAAATTCTCTCTCCTCACAATTTGTTTCACAATTCTTAAACTATAAATAGGATTAGATTCAACAATGTTACATATCAGCACATCTTGTTTATAACAGATGCGATACCCAAAATCAAATACATAATAATAAACGATGTCCAATAACTGAACTTACAATGTACAACATGTTAGATTTGAAAGTTCAATAAATAGTATCATGAAATGAAATAAATAGAATAAGCCAATTGAAATATTTGGTATTTTATAAATGTTGGATTTTGTTGAAAAAGTTAATGGAATGGAATTTTATTAAAATGAGCGTACCTTCACGTTATACAACAGCCACCTGTTTGAGTACAACTGGGTCATAATATTAAAATGGCATCAACAAAACCACCATTTCAGCTCTACAACTCAAAAACTGTTGATGCAAAGATTACAGAATAAAAATATAAGATGTTTCACTCGTTCGAATTTATCGCGTGAAGCACCGATGCCGCTGGTGACTGTCTGGTGACTTGGATGGTACAGTACGTCGCTACGTCCTTACTTGCATTCAATTTAGCATATTATACTGGACGTCGCCCGTCGAGCGCTGTTATTTTAGAACGGTGTTTATTGGTTGTTCGTGTTTTCCTTTTGAACGAATTTACTAAATTTTCTTTTCATCATCCGTCGAACCAATTTCCTTTCAAATATTATGCAAGTCTCTATACCAAAGTCCGTATATATTTTACTCTCAAATGTATATTGAAAGATTTGAAAGACAATAGATTAAATTTAACACATAAACCAAACTCCAAACTTAGTATTTTACAACATTTATAAAAAATTTTAATGAAGGTATCGTGCAGCTGCTTCTCTTTTCACTGTTTTAACCTTGTCAATCCAAAAAATACGCGTTATTTAAAGATCAAAATTTAAGATTTAGTGGCCCTATTATTCTGGTGGCTAATGAGTATATTTAATTGAATTTGTGATAAATATCTGCCAGATTATCAATAAGTATCACAAAATTACTAAGATGCTGGATAAAAACTGTGAATTGATTCATTTTAAAAATTCAAGTTTATTTTTTATTTACCTTTTCAAATTCATATCCCGAACATTTTTCGAAATAATTAACATTTAAAAATAACTCTTTGTAATAAAGAAACCTATTAATTTAAATATATATTTCTCAAATTACCCCTGTATAGCTTGAAATAAAATAAGCTTTTCGAACTTCTCTGGTATCTACCGGTCTCGTTATTGACAACAAAAGCGAGTCGTAAACATAATTTATGAGAGCGGCGTCCGTTTGGGACAGCAACTTGAATCAAACCGCCCTGGAGTGAAACATCTTATATTTTTATTCTGTAATCTTTGGTTGATGGGAGAGCGTATGCTTGAAGGAACTTTAATTCCCTACGAAAGCTGTTCACTCATTTTTACCTATAATTTTGACACAAATTAATTTCCTCCAGAATTTTCAAAAGTTCTTTACTGCCTATATAAATACCTACTAAATTATTTAATTTCAGAATTAATATCTTCTGGACTGATTACTTTTTATAAAAGATTTTTCCAAGCAAATGAGCTTCATCTGCTTAAATACCTCACTATTATTATTTATTAATTGGAGAATCGCAAAACAATCAGTGAAAATTGATGTTTCAACTCGAAGATTTGAAAGTTAATTTCATAAAACGGCAACACAAGACAAAAAGGATAAATAATTAGATTACTTTGGAACAAACATTCGTGATTGAAGTTTGAAGAATATGAAATAATATCTGCGAATATGCACAAGATAATTAATTATATCTTTTAACTATACCTATTCCAGTTACTTTTATTAAAATGTGTACGTCAGCTGATTAGTAGCTTCTCCATTTTAACTTTTTATCTCAGATTTATACAGGATGTTTCACTTTTTTTATTTGTAAATTGATTTAGTTTCTGTATTTGATACGTTAATCTCAGATTACAAAAAAATTATATAGAACAATGGATTAAAAATATGAATATTAGAGGTAAAAGATATTTTAGACTTCCTAGCAAAAGTTAATTATTGTTAAAGATTGGTAAAAGGTGCCTTGGGGGTGAAAAACAACGGAGATATCGTCAGTGTTTTGATGTCGAAATCGTCTGATATCCAACAGGGACAGTTAGAGGAAGCGAAAGGCTAGTTAAAGACCTGTACCATCTAATCTTTTACAGTGGTATGAAGAAGAAAGCTAATGGATGACAATTTTTTTACTAAAGTAAAGAAATAATTTTTGGGTGAGAAACTGTACCACTTGTTCTTTTACAGGAATGCGAATAAGAAACGTGAAAATAACAGCGCGCGTCCAGCTCTCAGTGAGGTTGCCATTTAGCATCTACAGTAGCCATTGCTAATCGAGCAAAACCATCAGCTTCATCCATAGAATGCTTTTTTTGGCGATGAAGAAGAAGAATAGGAAAATGAAGCTATACCCTGACCTTGTCGGTGGAAGACAATCACAGCTCTGTTTGGCGAAAGGTTGCCATGAAAGAGTGTTCGTTTAGTGCTGAAGGAAAGAAGAAGTGACTAGTGGGCCGTGTTCTGATGAGGTTGGTATGTCTGATAAGAAATGGTGGAGGGATTTCTAGGCAAAGGGATATTTTTTACAATGGGTCGCGTCTGGTGAAGAAGATACCGTTTTCAGCAATGCTGAAGATAGTTTAGATAGACTCTGGACCATTATTGTCAGAAGCTTTGCTGCTTTGTGGCTGTGCGCTGCTTCCAGAATTTATCTCTCGAAGAAGAGAAAGAGGAAATATGATAAAGGTGAAAGTGCTGCTCAAAAATTACATCAAAATCGTTAAAATTTAGCTTGGAGACGGGAGATAACCTTTTCATCTCGTCTCACGACAACACCAGACTTTAATAATTAAAATTAAGTAGGTACCTGATGTCCAAGGCAAATATCAATAACACGGTAGCCCAAAGAAAAATGGTCTACTCTTGATGGTACCATAGTGGGTTCACATGCTAAGGATAGTTCTTAGGATGTATTCTACTAGGCTGTGAGTGGGTGATTTATTTTGGCACTAGAAGAGCCAACAGGCCGGCAATATGGGTGAGTGCTGGAGAAATATCTTTCGTATGGATGCAAAACGATCGTCAGTGTCTTTCCGTTCATCTAAATTCTTCAAATTTGAACAAATTTGAAAGACAAACAACCTTGTGCTTTCCTTGGAACTATTCTACTGATTTTATTATTACATATAGATATTTATCGGGAAACGGTGGAACAGCTGTGATTGCCGAATCTTCGATTCAAATGAAATTCGATTGACATTTCTTAAATCAATGTAACTGAACAGCATGCTAAACCGGTTATATATCTCATAAGATCATTTCGGATCAAAGCGACTGTAGTTTTTTATTTCCTTTATAACGTTATATTCTGCAAACTCCTATGTATCTTTGTGTAGTATAAAGAATTGCTGAGAAGTAAAGAAATGACGTATTATAAGTGGAATTTATATGTTGATTTAGCCAGTAAAGACGTCTTAAAGAAAGGTTATAGTAGGCAATAAGGCAGTGGAATTCGTCGCGTCCGTGGACTGACTAACATGACACTGATTAACACCCATCATAAAATTCACTTTTATGATGCGACATTTAGATACAACTGATCGGTGGCTCCAATTGGGGGATATGAAATATTCAAAATATTATTATCAATACTTATAGCTTCCCTACGTTCTTTGTTCTCTCAATAATAAATTTTCCATTACAAATATCTTATAATGTGTACACTCAGTTTAGTTTGATATTTTTGAGAAATAAACCATAATCTTATTCTATATCTTCATTTCAACGTTTCGGTATCGTTCTATCTACCCCCTTATCAAGAAGAATTATATCGTCACACTAAGTGTAACACCTCGTAACTCGAAAAGTTTGTTTTTTTACAGTGAAGTATAAAAACAATCTGTGTCTCTTATACGTAGAAATAGGTTTTTAAATTTTATTTTTTGTTATAATTAAACAATAGTAAGGTAATAACTTAAGTTATTTACAGTTTACTGTAACAATTGTCATATTTAAATAAATAGTGTTATCAAAATAATAGTATCATACTGTTATAACGCCTTACAAATTTGAAAATTACTTTCCAAAGAGTGGACCGTTCACTAAGAATAAACATATACTTCGGGCTATGTACCCCGACAGACAATGAATTACAAGTTCCAGGTTAGAGTAATTTTCAAATTTGTAAGGCGTTATAAAAGTATTATACTATTTTATCTTGACATCTATAAATTACTTAAGGTTAATATTACTATTTTTTAATTTACCTTATGGCGCTAAAATACTGATTTAGGTGGTTATATAATTAGGGTGACGATATATCCTTTTTTAAATTTGTCCCGATCTGACAAGTACTAAAAATTGAACAACTAGACATTCAATGGAATATTTGACAGCTTTGCAGGATAGAAGGGGAGCACATAAACCTGCATTCGGATATCCTGAAATTACCACCAGAATTCAAGCAGTACTAAACTAATCTATTAGGGGCCTTCCATAAATTACGTAACACGTTGAAGAGAGAGAGGCAATGTGTGGCAAGGACAGGAGAGGGTCAAAAGCTTTGTGACATCGCATGTTAAAATTTGATGTATAAATGTTTTGTATCGTTAATTAACATAATTAGTCCTTTATTCTTTTCCAACTAGTCGTTTGTTCTCTAAAATATTTGACTTTATGTTGATTTTATTCAAAATTGTTGCCTTTTGATCAGACATCGCTTATCAATACTAATTCTAAATCACTTGAAACTACTCTGCATTTTGAGATATCATCATAGATGCTTTGTCTCTGTAAAGAACAAATATTCTTACCAACATGAATCACCCTATTTATGAAGAGACTGACATGGTTGTGAGTGAATGATTAATCTGGGGGTTGCAAAGTCAACTGTCAGAAACTGCAGTCACAATTGCAGTCGTCGCTATTACACTCATGTCCGTTACAGAGTACATTTTCAAAAGGTCAAAATAATTTGTTTTATTTAGTTGGTCTCAGTATTTATACATTCTTTTCATTGGTTTTATTTTCTACTCTCTATTAACATCATATTTTCTGCTATATTATAACTATTCATACAGAACTAATAGCGTTTGGTGAATTCGCAAAGATTTTTTCATATGTTTTTTTTTATTTAAATGGTATAATAGTATATTATGCAACGATCATGTAATGATGGTTATTAATACACGAGCATAAACCATACGAAACTCGCCTTCGGCTCGTTTCGTATCCCGGTTAATGCTGGTGTATTAATAACCATTACATGAGAGTTGCATACGCTATTTTTTCTACACCCGATAAATAATCAAAAACCATAAATTTTATATTTTTATTGAACACAATAGGTAACAGTAATTATTCGTATTTCTATAAAAAAAAATCTACAAAATTGTAATTAATACCTCGGGTATTGGTATTGCCATAGATACAAGAAAACTATAAACATTTTATTTGTATTTATATTCAACATATAATAATTATTGTAAATTATCCGATTTCTTAAAAATATTAAGATTATTTGATGAAGGTTTTCGTACACTTTCTTATATTTTTGGGGCAAAATATTTTGAACTGCATTATCTGCTTTCTTCGATATGTGTGGAGGAGTCGATGGTAATTCTTCTATATCGCTGATATCAGACATTTTGATAAATTATCGAAGTTTAGTTAGGTATCTACGACAATTTAATACGTACTGATTTTGACATCTAAAATAATTACATAGGAACCTAGGATAAACGTCAAATGCACAGCATGCTTGATTGAAAAATTATGGGTTTCTATTAATTAAAAATCTGTATCGTAATGAAAAATCTGAATCGTAATGGGTATCATTATGAAACGGATTATGGGCATATATCAATTGGCTAAGGTTCTTCCAGGTGAAAATAACTAGCTTTATCTGTTACAACTTGGTTTCGGATCTAATACACAATTTTTGCCACACATTGCGTGTTGATTTTTTAAACAAAGCTTTCAGATCACTGTGACTAGTCAGTTGTTTATTCACTATTGTGGGATTATTAAGGTGAGCTTCTTTGTCAGCTTGGTCGACTGCTTCATTGCCTCAATTTGTGTCTGTGAAGGGACGCACAAAAATTGATAATTTTGCTTTTCATTGAATGGATATTTTCTTTGATGTTCGTTACAAGCGTTGAATCTGGATAGAATCTGGTTTGACTATGTTTGTAATGCTTCCGTCAAAACTAATTGATATGGAGACGATTTCATAATGTGATACACTTTACACTTCTTCATTTTTCAATGATATTACTTATTTTATTAAGAAATGCCAATATTATTAAACTTCTATACCATAATACAGTACAACTAAAATTGCAATTTTCATCAGTTATATGCATGGATACATACCAAATAATTGAAAAGGTTCCAAAAACGTACTGCAAGCGCCAAACGTGATGGCGAGCCCGCCCCCATGAGCACAAACTCATTTTCAATGTTACCTCCCACTACAGCTACAACAATTTTTGTACGACACTGACCGGCAAGGGGATTATCGTAATCCAATAGTAATTTAGTTGGGAGAGTCTATACCTGCGCGATCGCTCTCCATCATGTTTGGCGCTTGCAGTATCTTATCTATATTTGGAAAATAGGCAGCTATAAATTCAGACGTACAATTCAAAATTTCATCTCCTGAACAGAGACATAATTTAAACTCAATTATTTGTTTATATAAAATTATGAACAACAAAAAAGATTCGCATACTATCTTTTATCGTTAATTTCGTCTGTTGAAAGAAATGTGTGCTTGTATAGTATATAAATTAATTTATTGATAATGTACGTGTAAAGAGGTTCATAAGTCTGTTCGAGTGAATCAATAAATAAATATAAGGTCCTATCCCTCATTCCTTAAATTAAATAATCAGTTATTCCCGTTTTTCCCACACTGAATACGCCAGTGGTTTAGAGCTCCCCGCATTTAACACGAACCGAAATGTAATGGCTTGTTATCGTTTGTCATCACTATTGTTCGATTCTTGTTCATTAGAAGTAACACCAATTACACAATATTGGAAAGTAATATTTTAGGTTTGAAAACTGAGTTTGGAATTTGTTTTGTATCCTCAAATGGAAGCTTCTGAAGTTTCTTCAAAATACGATATTGACTTTAGTTACTACTGGAAAACATTTTATTGAATGTCTAGTTTCTATTAGATATCAACAGAATTATTTCAATGCAGTCTCTTTATGGTTAAATATTTCTGAAATACTAAGATTCATATTAAATACTGGAAAAATACCGTTTTCCTCTAAATTCCCAAGTTCTTTTGAAAACTGTTTGTCGATTTCCTCATTTATTATTTTATATTACTTGTTTATAACAGACTTTGACATAATTCACCCGGCAAGACAACGTAGTCTTGATTAACTTGAACTT
>CAJUYI010000003.1:1041171-1054149 GCA_910591695.1 Galerucella pusilla | reverse complement strand
ATCGCCATGTAATAACCTCTCAACTGCTATCGAATAATCTTTTAAAATTGGTGCTTCAGGTAATTCAATTTAAACATCTTCCTTCGTTAATAGTTTTATTAAAAAAGCCCTGAATTACGGTCACTCACTCTGGCGAGTTCAAAGGTATCGCTGAGTCGCCAGAAATGCGTGACGACATAAATTATTGCAATGATATTAATAATTAAAACAATATTTCTAAATATGCTTAACTAAACTTAAATAACTTATTTACAGGGTGTTACCTAAATTAATTAATATAACGCTATATTACTACAATCGGTCAATCGGTGGGATGCAAAATAGAGCAACTGATATAATATAGAATTCTAAAAAGTAGTAGTGGCAGTACAATTAAAAGTAATTTGAAAAAAAAAATCTAATCAGACACTGCAAGCTGTAACACATAAATCTAAGTGTTGTTTATTATAAATAATAAAACCAGATCTATTTGTTTTCTATGTAATTGAAGGATTGGGGTACAAGAGAAGATCACGATCTCTCTTATCCTAGGGAAACTTGCTACTGTCTTTCAGGCGGTGCAATGCTGAGCAGAAGAGGCGATAAGACGGGAGGTGAATAGCCAAAGAATCGTCATCTACTCCGAGAGCCAAGCAGCACTAAAGACTATAAGCTCATATCGGACAACGACAAATATGGTGTGGGAGTGTCGCAATGCCTTCAACAGACTAGGTAGTCATAATAGAGTGATCCTAGCCTGGGTACCAGGTCACCAAGGGATAAAAAGCAATGAAAAGGCCGATGAAATAGCCAAACAATGAGCAGCGGAGGTCATGATAGGGCCAGAACCTTCCTGTGGAATTGCTAAATGCCTAACTAAGGAGAGCATCCACAAATAAATGAACAACCAAGCTTTGCGCTGGTCGTATGAAACCCAAGGACAAAGGCACGCTAAATTATTCCTTAAACATTCCTGTCACACGACCTACTATGTCAAAGTCAGGAAACGACGAGGATGATGGTGGAAATGCTGACCGAACATAGTAGGCTGAGAAAACATATGCACACAATGGGCTTAGCAGATGACAGCCTATGTAGTTTCTGCCAGGAAGAAGACGAAACCGCGGTGTACATACTCTGTGAGTGCGAAGGCCTAGCAAGGGTGCGGTTTAACATACTTGGAGAAGAAAAACCGAGGACAAAGAGCTACGCAAGGAAGGCGGTATACAGGCTAATAAGTCTAGTAAAAAGAAAAAAAAGTTATATAGCGAGCTCTAAATATAAGATGGACTACAAAAAATCTGCAAAGGTCGCAGTGGGATCGGAAAAAGAGCCACTCCAATTCTAATCTAATCTAATTGAAGGAAAGGAGTGTGTGATAAAGAAAGCAATGTATGGTGAAAATGTATGTTAAGCCTTTAGTTTGACTTTGTATGTAACATAGTGAGGAGACCAAACTGAGGAGCAATAACAACAAAGGATATTCAAATATCTTCAAATATTTATCCATATCTAAATAGCGATATTATTAATATCACCTTCATGGTGACAAGGATCTTTAAATAATTTTGTGAACAATTAATTAGATAATTTTAGAGAAAGTGCGTATTGGTTGAGTCGGTGTTTTTATAGATAAGTAAAAGTTGTAGTGACTTTCATGATTTCAACGTTTCAATTAAGCTCGAATTCTATTCCACCCCTATTGTGGTTCGATAGATAATAAGATTAACAGCTCGATAATCAAATTATTTGTTTCAACCCTTACAACTTGGAATCTTTCCATAATAATCAAACAAAAATATAACATATTTCAGGTACTCGACCGATTTCACACTTCAGGGGTGAGCATTTCTAACCACCTCTGGATTTTGTGCTGTCTACACCTCTGACCATTAATCCATGATTCTGGTACGTGGCCCAATTTTAAGCTGCTTCCTCTATTCTAGCCAAATGTTTCTGGCTTTCTTGAGGTCGCGTCTGGAATAATCCGAATATATCAGATAAGACGCGAGGATGTGATGTGCTGGGTATAGAACCAATACAAGTTTTAGATAACCAAAAGCATAAATGACTAAGGCACAGCAAGGATGAGCTGCAGATGTGTGAAAATTACAAAGGGAATAAGGCCTAAGATACGAAGATGCAACGAAGAAGTTGCAGAAAAAAATTGAAAAAAGAGATACAAAATGGGAAGCAAAAAGGATGGTTAAGAAATAATATTTAATGAACAAATTTTATCTATGAACATATAAATATAAATACCCACCCTTTCAACTTATAGTATATGGTTTTTAATTATATACAATACAGTACCTATATTAATATGATATGTAGTTGGAAAATAAAGCATTTTTTCTGAAAGAATAAAGAAAATATCATTTTAAATATAGTTACTGAAATGAAAGTCCTGTATCATTAAGCATGTCAAAATATTTTAAGGACAATCTTTGAATCTTTCGAATACCATTTTTACGTAGATATTCATTTCACCGTGAAACTTTCTAGAAGCTTATTTTGTTGATTATTCTGTTATTCTGTGAGTGCTAAGTGCGTAATGTGACCCGTAAAAAAACGAATAAAATAAATTTCCACGCTCCACTGATACTGCTAAATGCCTCATAAAAACTAAATGGTTGTGTCTCTTCTTTCATTCCAATTTTCAATCCCCCTACTGATGATTAGTGACAAGTGAGATGGAATGAAGCTGAAAAAATATACATGTGGGACAGAAATAAGAAGGTAATTTAATAATAAATATAGCCATTCTAGAAAATTCGTTTTCAATCTTTGATATTGGGTTATTGTATCTTCAGGAGATTTTTTTTGTTGATTTCAACTTATTAAATATTTTACCAGAAACTGTAATTTGTTTATCAAGCCTGCGTCCATCCCTATCAGTTCAGATTTAGAGCCAATCTACACGGTGTACGGTCAGAATATCCCAGTTAGTTTTAGCCCAGCCAAAATACTCTAACAAAAAAGTCACAAACAAATCCCGTATATAACAACAACTACTTCCCTGGCTATATGCCACGAAGGACATTGAATTTCACTTAAAAGTTAAACGGGGTTGGTATATCTGCAAGATAGAACCAACCAACTATAATTCGGATCGACACCCTAATAATGTTTGGTCTGCAGTACAGTAATAAACACAGTCCCAATATCTAGAGTACAGATCGTTCAAACCTAAAACGATATTTTAATTTAATAATAGTAATAATAAATAGTCAGTAATCATCGTTATATAGATTTTAGTAAATATTTTAAAATGCATTTGGAATTTATTATCAATCAGAAAAGAGGTGAAAACCTTAATTTGAATGAGTTTATATACACGTATCACCACAAATCAGACGAAAAAATCACAATGCGACGAAGTAGCGCGAACAAACAATGCGATAGAAGGGTGGCATAATGCATTCAATATTCGTGTTCAAAATGCTCACGTAACGATATGGGCATTTCTTCGAGATGAGCAAGCGGAGTTAGAGCAAATCGTCAGAGGTGGAGGGCGTCCAACTAAAAAGCTTAAATACCAAAATCACGATCGTCGTCTCCTAAATGTTTTTAAATCTTGGGACACTAACAAGCAGTTATAGAATTTACGTGGTGTAGCACATCATCTTGAATATTAGTATTGGTATTGATCTTAATTATAAAAATATGTAGTTAGGAAGGAAAAGGAAAGGGCCTTCTCAATGGTGAAGCCCCGATTGTGTTCAAGGGCGATGCCCGAATGGGGTCCAGGTTCAAAGCTCTAGTGGGGGTAAAACAAAACAGAAGCAAACAATAAAATACATGCAAACTGAAGAATTTTACAGTATTCGACACATCAAACCATCTGGACAAAAAAGTTGCCATTCCTACAGACTCTCTAGCTTGCATCCAATATATCCGGGAATTAATCACTGAACATCTGATTCTCCAAGAAATTCATCACGTTTATCTATAACCATCCCCCTTTCCTAAAAAAAGGACATAATGGCAAAAGCAAAAATATGTGTTTGCCAAACTCACTAGACCTCTACTGTCTATCCAGCAATTTCTCAACACAGCACTGTTTACTGCCCCCACAATCTCTAGACAAGCAGTATCAATATTAGGAAGACATCGAATAGGTCACACCAAACTTTTATTCTTATGTGAGTAATTTGGTGTATTTAATTTTCTTAAAGCATTGTATTGTATTTGTATTTATTTGTTTGGGGTGACGTTCATTGAGACCCAAAAGATCTATTGTGCCTCCTTACTTTTACTTAGTTTCTGAGGATAGTCTCAGAATCTGGTAGCTCCTTTAGTCCTATTTCCCGGAGGAATTTTAGGATATCTGCAGGCCTCAACTTAGGTAAATGTTCCTCTTCTATCCAGTAATCTCCCAGGTGCTGTGCTCTAGGATTCTGAAGTGCTGTGCAGTTGGAGAGTATGTGGATGGAGGTTCTTCTTCCATGCCACAAAATCTACATTCTTCTTCCTCCACTATTTGAGGATTTTCAGGTGCCCATTCCGGTGACAATGTCCCGTTAGGATCCCTGTTAAAACTCTTAGTGCAGTTTTACTTTGACTTATGCATTCATTTGATCTCGACAGATTGTAATCACCCAGAAGAATCTTTGATTGTATAAGCCCTACTAGATCTTTCCAATGTTCAGATCTTCTCTTTTTCTCGGCTCTACCTATTTCTTCCAATATTACATTGTGGCTGATTCCGCAATCAGGCCGTCTTAAAACATTCTTGGGATCATCATTTTTTTCAATTATTGGTTGAAACGTTAATAGTGTTACGAAATCATCAACTCAGAAGCCGTCCCTGTCACTAGGCTTTTGGGAACCGGCCTATATATTAATTCGAGAAGGCGAAGTTTCTGGAAGTTCACAGAAAGTTTTTAGTAATTACTAATGATTTCAAATAAATAGTGTTATATACAAGTGATGAAAATAAATTGGAACTATTATATCGAGTGTAAATAAATTAGTAGACATTATGTAGAGTCCTATAAAAAAATGTAATGCAGTGTGTGTGTAAATAAATCAATAGTAATCAGCCATAGTTGTGTGTACAATTTTCCCACTCGTAAAAACTATTTAAATAAATAAGAAAACATATTAAATTTCCTGGATTTCTTGTACGCATTATTTGTAACTTAAAATATTTTAGTCAAGTCAAGACTTCCCAGAAATAATAAAGGTTGACAGCGCTGGACAACCAAAAGTAAGATGTTGGATGCTTCTATTTTTTATATACATAATTTGTTTCATTCCGATCGTCTACCATAATTTCGAATCAAACGGTATTCTAAAGAACAAACAACAAACTGGATAGGGTGATTTTGTGAATGGCAGTGATGTGTGAGGGTTTTCCATATAAAGACTTATTAAGTTTTGGAAGATGAGAATACAAAGCAAAGATAAACCTGAATTCTCCTCCACTTCCATTATAAATATAGTGGAATGCACATTTATATGGCAGTACAAGGATATAGGATGTTGTCAATCCCACTGTCACTGAATTTTCTACTTTTGTAAAAGAAGGATGAAGATATATTCAAGTACAAAGAATATTTGTGAATAAAACAAAGGATAATAAGTGTTACAATACTTTTATAATTAAGATAATTTGTTAGTTAATGAAATCAAATTTTTATGTTGTCTATAATTTCCAAAAATTGTTCTCGATTTGTATTACATGGATGATATAACTTTTTCCACGTTTGCCAACTGCATTCTAACTAGGTACCGCGTCTCAATGAAGTGGACGCTGATAATTCGAAACGCGGCGGCGACGCAGTAGCATAGCGTCCTGTGAAATAGAGATTGTTCAACCACCCTTTTTCCGTTACTTCATAATCGGTGTCGTATTCTGCTGTTTTACGTTTATCTTGTATTAGTTAAATGTTATTTTACACTTAACCTCAAAATTATAATCAATGACATATGTTTAGGGGTGCGTTTACATACTTACTCCCGCAGATTTACTCAGTATCGTTTATTTACTTACTCTAGATGATGGATCAGCCATCCAATAAACCACGTGACTTAACTCTCGCGTAACTCTAGATGTAACTCGGAGTAAGTTTATAAACACATCCAAGAATTGTTTACAAAATATGACAACTCAGCTGTCAAAAGTAACAAATAAAATTTACGTTGACATTTCTTATGAAATACGTTAATGACGTCATAATTCCGTTTCATCTATTTCATGAGTGAGAGATCAAGATGGACAATGTATGACTTAACGGCAAAGGATGGTTGAACAAACTCTACCTGAATAGAATGGAACAGTATGGTTTATTTAGACAATAATGCCATCGTCACGATGGCGTTGCCAAACTGTAGTTTTTTTTACTTTAAGAAATCTATGATAAATGATAATAATTTCTGTGATAATAAGTAAGTACTTTAAAAAAAAAGACCAAAGACTCGATCGAATACAAAAAAAATTAAAAATTGCAATGGCCAAAAACCTCAAATAAAATAATGTTGAAACTGAAAAGTTTCGTAGTGGGAGGTGGAGTTTCTTAGTTCAGTTGGCCTAGCAGATGACAGTCTATGAAGGTTCTGTCAAGAAGAAGACGAAACTGCGGAGCACATACTCGGTGAGTACGAAGGCATAGCAAGGGTGCGGTTTCACATACTCGGGAAAAAAACCGAGGGCAGAGAGCTACGCAAGGGAGGCGGTATCCAGGCTAATGAGTCTAATAAAAAGAATACAGCTAGATATCGAGCTCTAAATATAGGGATGACCTCAATAGATCTGCAAAGATCGCAGTGGGGTAGGACAAAGAGCAACTCCAATTCTAATCTAATCTAGTTGCTGTGAAGCGCCATGCGTTACAGGCTGCGCACAAACGTTGTTCCAGCTCCTTCCATACATTTTATGTATTTCTTCATGGTCAATGGTATTTAGCAGCTTTTGGTTCTAGGAAAAGGAATAAAAAAAGTTTTTCAAGACTGCTGCTCAATCTCGAAAAAACAATTTGATGTTGAATAAAGTAAGGTTTGATAATTTCATCCCCTTATAATGTAACAGGAATGTAAAAATCTTTGTGGTCAGTCACGGAAACCACAAAATTCAAGTTTTCACCCTTACTCAAATTTGAGAAAAAACATTAAAGCCCAATTTTACCTGTATATAACATGATAGTATAAATGAATACAATATTTTATTTGTTTTGCGTTAAGAAACGATGATTGCTTTAACGGTGAAAGTAATAAAAGACACACAATATAAAGTACAATATTGTGGTATGCTTGTATTTTCATGTTTTTCGAACCAACAGACTGGAGGGAAGGCGTTTTAAACAGGCGTCGCGACGCTTGATGTCGATATTCACAATTCGAGCAGTTTTAGAGGCTCCGCCTCAACCCGCTTCTTCGCTCGTAGTCAGGGTTATATATATGTATGTACATTTAAACCGCTAAACATGATAGCTTTTATTAAAAATGTGTTATATCAACTGAGATTTGTGGATAGATATCTTCACAAAATATAAATTTAAATTTGGATGAGAAATATAAGGCTGTACTTTTCTCAAGAAATATGCAGCCGAGATAATATTGGTGTGAAATTCATAAGATGTCTTAGTGGTCATATGTCATACGATCACATGTGGCCTCTTTCTTATGGTCTTTACCTACAGATTAAAGTTTGCTTGTAGGTATCAATTATTTTTTTAAACGATCTATTTCAAGTGTATATTGTCAACTAAAAGTGCAAAAGTATCTACATAGTACATTTGATAAAACTTCACTTAACGACAAAACACAAATTTATGCTAAAATACTTTTTCTCGGTGTGATTCGAGTAAAGCTGTAAGCATTTATTGATTCTCAGTGTATGCCAGAGTTAGCTGTCACCTGCGAGGTTATTTATTTTGGTCCCTTCAACATCAAAGGAGTTTCATCGGGCTTTACTACTTGTTGTCGTGTGTATTCTCTGCTGCAGCTAATAATCGTTGAAGAATCAGTAAACCCCTCCTCCTATCGTCGAGGATTAACGTTTCATGACAATAAAATCTTAACAAGCTAAACAGTTTTATCATAAATACGTTATAATACAAAGAAAGCACCAACTGACTTCATTAAAATTGTTTGGTAATATTGCTGATATAATTAAATTGAAACATGTATTAAATCATGAGACCCAAAGCCGAGCAAATATCTAACCTCTTACCCTGAAATAAGTCGACTTCGTCCACTTCGAGTTAATGGTCTAAGTTCATTACTATTCGGTGCTCCTAACATTTCTAGCACGTGGACACACAATGCTCTACCCTTTTCTAGACGGCCAGCAATCACACACTTGCTCGCGATATTTTGTCCAAGACACCTCTTCTTTTTTTAGCAGTGAGTAAACCATAATATGCTTTTTTCCACTACTAGCTGTGAAGTTGGCAATTTTATTATTGCTTCATCTAGCCAATTGAGAAGTTGAATTTCTCTATTAGTGGTTAATAATTTTCTATTATTAACCTAGGTCAATAATGGACAAATTCAAATATTTTGAGAATTCAGGGATAGTAGTTCAACAAAAACTTGTGCAACATCATTTTGTATACCCAGGAGATTGTTTTTAACATATATGCTGCTTGAAGTTACCTATAAAGATAAAATCATTTGAATAAACATGAAATTAGTTTAAAATTCGCGCTCAACCAAAAATGACTGATGACATAAGGAGCACGTTCATAATATATCGAAAACTGACAGTGTACTTGTCAGTCAGACGACGGAGTAAACGCTTCTCGTGGTGCGTTTGTGATTTTTTTTTTTTTTTTTTGTCTTAAATTTGGCTAGTAATGGACCATGGTGTTGAAGACATGTATAAACCTCGCACCTTATTCCGCTCGGGGCAAAGCCACGCGAAATAATCTTGGTGCTCGGTCAATAATAATACTCTTCACTACCTTGGTGTATAATATACTATTTAGCCTACGGGTCTATTCTGAGATTGTCGGCAACTACATGGAGTAGTTGGTAAACAAAAATGTATTTTGAAATATATACATACGCTTTAATCATTAATTATATACTCTTGTTTCTTTCTTAGTAACTTATTTTGCGATACTGGTTGATTCATTATCAGTTATAATTTATTCGTTTTGAATATTGTGATCTACAAAAATAAATATATGTCTGTTTTTATCAACTACTGAAGTCAGCTTCAGGAGCAAGCTGTGTTACAAATTTTGATTTTTTGCCTTAATTATGAACTGGAGAAAAAACATGTACTTACGTCATATTATTGGTATTTGAAAGAGCTATTTAAAACACCAAGTGGCCCATGCAAGTCCTTATTGAAAAAAGTAAATATCCATTAACAAACCGTTAATGAATATTGAATATTTAAAAAAAAATAATACCTGTAATTATAGGGTAATAATTTGAACTTCAGATAACTTAACAACGATCTAAAATGAATTTTTTCCAAGATAATCGAAATTAATATAGCGATTTTCTTAACATTTGAAGGGTGGTTTTCATGGAGCTTAAGGCTCAGCCGAATGTGTGAGAATATACAGGGTGTTCCATTGAAGTTTCCATTACATCCAAACAAAATGTATTGACCCATTTAAAACTTACAGGGTGGCTCTTAACTTATTTAAACCCGGTATACAAAATATGAATAACAAGGACGAAGCTTAATAACAGATAAGAACGAAGAGAAGAATAGAATGGGGTTTGCAGTAATTGGGAAAAAGTGATTATTTTTATTCTTCATTTACATCCTCAGAAAACTAAAAAAACTTAGAAAAAATAAAGATTTAAGAAAGCTTCTAAACCAAATAAAATTAATTAACAGATTATGGATAAAATGAAAAAATGCTCAAAAATCACGTCCTGTTAGAAACAAATTTCGTATAATCACTCTCCATTTCGCTAATCAAATAACAAGGATGCATTAACAAATAGCTACATACTGACTACTTGACATCCTGGAGTGTACGAGTCTCCCCAAAGGGCGACACATTACGACAGCTAATAACCACCACTGAACTAAATTTTACAGGGACTTCGAACTGGAACTGCGACGAAAGCCCTCCACAATTACCTTAACTAACGCAACTTAATCAGTCTACTGAACTGTTTTTCGAAATTGGCTTATGTGGATGGTTTGTGAGACAAAAATATGAACATTGAATGAGAAATTTGATTCAAAGAATAATTAGTTTTTTCCACTACTAGCTGTGAAGTTGAAAATTATTGCGCCTTCTAGCCAACTGAGAAGTTGAATTTCCCTATTAGTGTGTAATAATTTTTTCTATTATTAACCTTGGTCAATAATGGACAAATTCAAATATTTTGAGAATCCAGTGATAGAAAAACTTGTGCAACATAATTTTGTATACCCAGGAGATTGTCATATTTGATGATCAAATTATTTGAATAAAAATGCCATTAGTGTGAAATTCGCGCTCAATGACTGATGACATAAGGAGTGCGTTCATAATCTATGGTTTGGGGGGAAAACAAACAGTGTACTTGTCAGTCAGACGACGGGGTGAACACTTCTCGTGGTGCGTTTGTGAAGGCACCGTAGCGGGGCGAAGACTATGATTGTGACGTCATCGCTTATGAAAGTTAATATGCACAATATTACGCTTCTGACTGTAACGTGCCTCGCGTAGAATTAATTTATTTTGAATTACTTGCAAAATTTTGTGTGAATAAAATAAAATGTGTGGACCTAATTTTAAAAAAACAGACTCATTAAATCTTCCAGAAGTGGACTTGCTAATGATTATGGAGCTTTTTAATAAAAAACACGAGTTTATTAAATTCTAATTTAATGCTGTTTTTGACTGTTTTCCGGCAAGAATGATTAAGAATGTCAATATTTTCATAAGTACATGCTCTCTCAAACAATATACAGGGTGATTCCAGATGTTTTATTTTATTCCTGGTCTGGTGAACAAAGTTACGGAGATAACGATATTGGTTACTCAGTAACAAATTGCAATTTTATTAACTGCAGACTGCCCAATTAAAGGAGCTTCTCCAAATGCTATTAGTGGAAATTAAATCACCAATGTTGAAAAGAACAAGAAAAACTTATTTTGATGAAGCAGGTAATTAGTTCCAAATGTTTACATCAGATTCAAATGCACATGCACCTCACTGGTAAAAAAAGCGATATTTGTTAGAGCTGATCCGGACTTTGAATCAAATAAAATAATTTTTTTTAAACATAATATACCTACGCCAGTTTTGTTGATGATTTACTGAAAAAGATAACCTGTTTTTTAGAAAAAAAAGCAGTACCTATTTAATAAAATTTAATTTGTGAAGAACTGATCCATTACTTTATTAAATAATTTTGAACATTAATAGCACCACAAGCTATAAGAACAATATGTCATCTTCGTATTTAAAAAAATGTAGATTAATACAAGCGTGTGGTTTTCAATAACCCTCTCAATATGGATTCACAACGTATTTTAGTATTTTATAAGGTAATTTATAACGATTCATATTGAAGAAAAATGAAATCCTAAAAATACACAAAGTATTTTGACTTATCAGTGATTGCTTTGAGTCTTTTCATGCTTTTCTGCCATTGCTTCCGTCTTTTTTGCATCCTTATTAATAGAAATAAATGTTTTGTTTGATGTTTTAATCGTAGTACCTACTTTTACAATAGTTTAAATTATTTCTAAACGTTCTCATTTCACAAACATAACACTATTTAGAGTTTGCTAAAACGTATAATAAATAATAAGCATATAAGCTAGCAACATACTGTTACTAGCTAAGTAGTCATCTAACCGAGAACCGATCGGCGCGGTATCTGCTCTCTCAACAAGAGATTTCATATGGGATGACGTCACGCCTGAAATTCGGAGAGGAGCGCTGTTTAATGTTAATAATTTTTTTGGGCGACTTAGGAGTCTCGCTGACGTCTAAATTTTTGCACAGAGCATCAAAATAATGTGCTCTTCCCAATAATAAAATTTAAAAATATATGTAAATGAACCCATTGTCGATAGTTATTTTAAATTTTTTGATTTTTCATATTTTTCAATTTAATACCTGGAAATTGTATTTCACGTTTTAGACCATGCAGAACTTATTACAAAGGATAACTTTTTTATGTTCGTAAAATTATGGTCAGAAAAACAGTTACTAGGTTTTCTGGATAAACCGCGTTCAGAAAAATAATTTTCTCGACATTTCAACTCCTGTTTTGGAGTGGAAAAATGACCTTTTTCAATAAAAAAATGCTCGAATGGAATTGCTATCTTGAATTCTATGTCAGCCTATTATCACTGTTCCAGTTAATTCCATTTCAAATCATTTTTTATATTGACGATTATCAAATTTTCATTTAATAAAAATTCTAAACTATCATTTTTATTGTATCCCTACCACACGTATATACACAATAAGAGTTATAGAACTACGACTGAGGTTTGCCGGACCCTGTATAGCCCGGAGGGTAGTTGTTTCTTCATCGTAAAACGGGTATTCTTTTGTGGAATTAATTTTTTAAGAAAGCATAACGTGAAATTAAATTAGTCCATATTTGTTTTATTATATACCCAAGAAAGAAATTTAAATAAATTATATAAAATTTTTTTATTGGGTATTGTAACTGCACATAAAGCTTTTAATATTATAACAATAATAAAAATATGTGGGGTGATTTCATTATGCGGTATAACCGACATTTTGGCTTTGATTTGCAAGGAAAATTAATTATAAATTCGGTTCAGCGCATTTAAGTTTTCATAGTAGCGGTTAGACATATGAAATTGTGAGCTATTGATGCAGAATAATTTGTTTCTCACTACAGGCTCTAACTGGCTCTTTAGTTTCTTCTTGAAAATAATACTTCGTTGTTTCAATGGAAATTTTATTATTTCAACACTAGAAGCCAAATATGATTCTTCATAACTCCATTCAGAAATTTGACACAGTGAATGAATGAAACATCTGTATCTGTAGAGTGGGGAGGGTGAGTGTGTAGGCTCACAGCACTTAGGCCACATGTGACCC
>CAJUYI010000003.1:1004064-1040771 GCA_910591695.1 Galerucella pusilla | reverse complement strand
ATTTTGGCTGTCGCCAGCGTAATATCTATTAATGTTTGGCTACGGGCCTTAATAAATGTCGGCTCCGTGCCTCTGTTTAAGATTGTTAGATCTTTCCTGAATGAAATATATCAAGTTTAAATAAATATTATTCTTCGCGGGCATAGCCAGGTTTTAGTATCGTGGGGGGGTTCAAGAAAATAAAACGACCAAAAATAAATATAATAAAAATACACACAGAAAAAATCTTCTCCAAGAAATTGGGTGCTTTTTCGAGTAGGTAGTGGGACAGTTGAAACCATAAGCTAAATAAATAAATAACGTTCTGTTTATATCACAGAAACACAGTTTTATGACAAAATTAATCTTGTGTTTATCCAATATTCCATTCGCATTTTAATTTGTATTCCATTTTTATGACAGCTAAGTCGTTCAGTCTGTTTTCATAAGTCTTCTTAGACTTACTTGAAAAGGTCCTTTCCGGGTTAGAAGTGGATACAGGTATGGTAGCCAATATTTGCCACAATGTGTAAATATTTGAATATAGTTTTTGGTTACACTATCTAAGCCAAAGCTGAGTTTAGAGTGGGTAGATGAGACTCTTAGCTGCTTTTCACACTTTCAGCTTTGACGACAGATGAACTTTTTTTGGATAGCACTGCCGCATACATTCAAAATGCCTCTTCGATTTCATAACACACCAGATATTTAATACCTGAACTTTTCGGGGGAGCCTGGCTACGCCCGTGTTATTCTTTACCTACTGAAAAACCTAATTGCAATTGTTTATGGAAGTTGGAAAGTCAATTGTTCTGGATTATTAGGGTATGTACATATTTAAAATTTAATATAGTACTCTATTGTAATTATTGAATTGAATATTGGTCTTGCTTGAGTCCGATTCTGAATAACATACTGTAATAATCTGCTTGAACTCTAACATTCCCCGTCGATGATAAATACTGCAATATTTTCTTCCAAATAAAAGGTCCATTTTACAAATGTTATCGCAGTAATATATTTATAGGGCCCTAACAATCGCTGTCACCGTGTCGGGCAATGCCTCCCGCTTTTGTGTGTATCATTTCACTCATTTCTGCAATGTTTTGTGAATTTATGTGACCAAATATTAGGTCGTGTCGGTGACAGCCGACAGCCACCAATCTCGAGGTATATTTCCTTTTGCGGATGCTTTCTCCGGAGCATCTAGAACAATAAATTTTCTAAATAAATGTCAATGGCTTAGTTGGGATTATTATTATATTACAGATAACGTGAATTTCTTCTTATTACACTACCTAGAGTGAAGGACTGCTTCACGAAAATAGGAAAATATTTTTCAAAAGTATAACCGTAATTTACGTTTCAATAGTAAAGAAGAAAATATGGTATTTGTGTTTAATAAATGCCTAGTATCTATAGTTACAGTTTTTGAAAAGTTTAAATTTCCTAATTTTTATTTTAAGTACCAATTATTTTTAATTAAATAGCGTTGCAGCAAAAGTCGAGAGACTGTTAACAAAGCCCTCAACTCTCAACAAAGAATGATTAATGGAATCTTTCTTTTGAATTTTCTGTTTTATGATACAGAAATTATAGTGATTTTGGATATGCTCGGTTATTTTTTCTCTATTCACAGTGTGTAATCTATAAATTATAATTATTAGCTAGATAAACAGTAATATGAAAAATGAATTCTGAAATAATTATTCATTTATTTAACAGATATAAGTAGGTACTGCTCTACTTGAAAACCCAATTACAAAGCAGAGGGTAAACGAACTATTCAAAACAATGATAAAACAAAATATATTCATTATAAACTAAAAGAAATATGATTATTTAAGGAAATGTAACTTAATGTATGGCACAGGACAAGGAAATAGATCGATATAACAATTACAAACGAAATAAAACGGAAAGTTATTCTGAATGTTCGAATTTATTCGAGGTCCACAAAAATTAAACATTACTAGTAAATTGGAGCAATCAATTATATTATTTATAATCTTATATACAAGGATTACACCAAAATAATCGCGTCTATGTTCCAATCTCACTAAGCTATGTCTCTGTAGCAAATCTGAGTGCGGTGTGCCAATGGGCTCGCTCGTTTACTAAAATTTTTAAATCATTTTTAACTGTAGTAAAACAAAGTACGAAGAATAAAAATATGATTCTGAAAATTTCATGTCAATAGAATATGTCGTTCTCCTAATACAACCAATTTAACAAGCGTTCCGTAGCGGGGCGAAGACTATGACTGTGACGTCACCGCATATGAAGGTTAATGTGCACTAACATTACGCTTCTGACTGTAACGTGCCTCGCGTAGAATTTATTTATTTTGAATTACTTACAAAATTTTTGTGTTAATATAATAAAATGTGTAGACCTAATTATGAAAAAAACAGAATCATTGAATCTTCCAGAAGTGGACTTGCTAATGATGAAGTTTTTTAATAAAAAACACGAGTTTATTAAATTATAATTTTATACTATGTGACACATCGTTTTTGGCTGTTTTCCGGCCAGAAGGATTAAAAATGTCAATATTTTCATAAATACATGCTCTCTCAAATGATATATAGGGTGATTCCAGATGTTTTATTTTAATCCTGGTCTGGTGGACAAAGTTACGTAGATAACGCTATAAGTTACTCAGTAACAAATTGCAATTTTATTAACTGCAGACTGTCCCATTAAAGGAGCTTCTCCAAATGCTATTTATAATGAATGTGTAGAGGAAATTACATCAGATTCAAATGCACATGCACCTCACTGGTAAAAAAAACGATATTTGTTAGAGCTGATCCGGACTTTGAATCAAATAAAATAATTTTTTTTAAACATATAATATACGCCAGTTTTGGTGATGATCTACTGAAAAAGATTACCTGTTTTTTGGAAAAAAGCAGTATTTAATAAAATTAAATTTGTGAAGAGCTGACCCATTATTATATTAAATAATTTTGAACATATATAACACCACAAACTATAAAAACAATATTATCTAATTTTTTCAATAAGTAAATTTATATTAATACAAGCGTGTGGTTTTCAATAACCCTCTCAATATGGATTCACAACGTATTTTATAAGGTAATTTAGGTATAACGATTCTGATTGAAGAAAAATGAAATCCTAAAAATACAGAAACAAAGTATGTTGACTTATCAGTGAATGCTTTGAGTCTTTTTATGCTTTTCTGTCATTAGAACCGTACAATACTTTACTCTGGTTCTGGTCCATTGTGTCGAATAGTTTAAATTATTTCTAAACGTTCTTATTTCACAAACATAACACTGTTTAGAGTTTGCTAAAACGTATAATAAAAATAATAAGCATATAAGCAAGGAAAGGACTGTTATTATAGCTAAGTAGTCATCTAACCGGAAACCTGAACGAGAGATTTCATATGCGATGACGTCACGCCTGAAATTCGGGGAGGAGCGCTGTTTAATGTTTATAATTTTTTTTAGGCGACTTAGGAGTCTCGCTGACGTGTAATTTTTTGCACAGAGACTCAAAATGATGTGCTCTTCCTAATGGTAAAATTAAAAAAATATATGTAAGTGAGCCCATTGCTCTCAACCTATAAATGCATCTTCAACATTCTGTAGCAAAACAAGTGTTTAGGTACGTTCTGCATCTCCTGCCTGATTCGAGATTTTAGGGCACTGATATTATTAGGTCTGTTAGTGTATACCTTGGATTTTATAAAATCCCATAAAAATTAAACTAATGGGATGATTACACTGTTCTCCTTCTTCCAATCCAACGATGTGGAAATTTTCTGTCTGAAAAGTGGCGCATGCATAGCTATAGTGAAATGTAGTGGTGCGCCATCTTCTTGAAACCATATTCTGCAGACTAAATTCTTTGCAATTTGGATATCATGGAAAACATGCGTCAAATCAGGAATTGATGTATTTTGCGGACAATCTAGAAACAATTCTAGAGTTGAATTTATCCAATATTTTTAATATTTTTAATCCTTTTTTGTGGTCTCTGCGTCTGGCATTGTAAGGTCCTTAATATGTTTCTTGATGCTTTAGACCAGGTTCAAATTGTGTTCTTTCAATGGTAAATAAATTCCTTTTCTAAAGCTTCCTTCCTTTTTGGGTTATAACCTTTTTTATTTTCTTCCTATACCTTTCTCATTTGTTATCTAGCGCTTTTCCTCAATTCTTGCCATCTTTCTTTATATTATTCTATACTTTGTTTCTTTATCAGTTCTTTAGATTTTTCATTTTTACCCATCTTAGCAGGAATAAGTCTCTGATCAGACAAACTTCGTTCTCCTAATTTGCAAAACTACGAATTAAAATTTATTTCAAATATTCCTACCTAAAGACATTCTGAATATTAACCAGTAATATTCCATAACTCTGTAGTTTTGAAATTATGGAATTTAAAAAGAGGGTATTTTGAAAATTTGATTTACTCGTAGATAGATACATATTCAATTCGTTAGGATCCTCATCTAATTCGGGGAGTTAAATATTCCAGTTTAAATTGATTCATTTCTAAAGGTGAATTCTTAAGTTTGTTGTTATTTCTTCCATAAAATTGTTTTTATACAAAAATGTACTTACACAATAATCAAAACAACTATTAGCCTATCATTATCAAATCAATAAATAAATTCCAAAACATAAATAATACGCGGTATCCGGAAAAGATCTGTAAAATATATATGTCCATTTGTTCATTTTACGTAAATCACCCAATTCAAAAAGCTTTCTAAGGGAGCTTGTGCTCTTTAAGGACACCTGTAGAATAACATCGATTTTATTCCAATATGGAATTGGAATGTGCCCAATAAAATGTTTTTAATTGAAGCCTGAAGCGGCTCGTTTGGATGTGGTATTATGTATTTTTATCACAGCCATTTATCATCATTTAAAAATTGATTTCTTGGCCAAAAGGCACATGAAAAGTTTAAATTGATTTATCTCGAAAATGGCTCGTCATATAGGAGCATCATTTTTTGGTAAAATTTGGAAATTCATTACATATCGTATTCATTAAATGACTATGTTTGAGTCACAAAAATTATGAACAAATATACCCAATTTTCCATACAAACCAGCCACTTATGATCACAATTACAAAATCGCGGTTATGTAATTTAATTGGGTACAGGTACAGGAATCCATTTTGAAGTTATTTGAATTAAATCGATGGTACACTGTCATCTTTAAAAAGTTCTAGCTCCCTTAGAAATAATTTTTGGATATTGTGATTTACGTACAATCAACATAAAATGAGTTTTTTAAGAAACTACCTATTACTCGACCGGATTCACAAATTAAATTTACATCGTCAGAATTTTATATTTCAGTTTTAAAATTTGTTATTGATTAATTTTATATGATGATAATGGAAATATTCCTCGTAGGAAGGGTTGAATAATTAATTAATTAACATCTTACTTATGTTCCGATGAAGATGACTACATTCAGTCTTCTTCTACCAACGTCTTCAAAGGAAATAGGGACGATTTTGTTTCAAATGTTGGTTCTGAGCACAGACATATAAAAAACAATAGACAGAGTTGTTTACAAAATGTGTATGTGCCAACATTAATTCTTACTTTATTACTACAAATTATTTTGTAGTAACGCAGCGTTGCCAGATGAATAATATAAAATTACTTTCAATACTTCATGCTTGATACTATTATTTAATATTTCTCTACAAACAGAATATATTTTTGCATACATATATTTTTGCATGGAAATATGTGTGGAAATTTGTTATTTGTTGAGTTTGAATCTCTTAAATTTTATATTACATACATAGTATAGTATAATTTTCCGCTCATCTTTTAAAATTTTGCGAAGTCCGGCAACGCCGCTAGCAAAATACCCCAACAAGCAGACGCCATATTCCAATATCATTTCATTGATATTTAAAGTGGCGAGTACTGTGTTTTTGATTTATTTGCGTGTATTTCACCTAATTTAGTATTTACTAGTGAAGCAGAGGTGTTAAAAAATTAAAACTATGGTGAGACAGTGTGTGGTGTGCCGGAAAATCGACTATTTGAACCCTAACCTATATTTTCACTGGTAAGTTGTAGTAAATAAGTTAGTCATAGGCGGGTATGTGAATCCTTTTTTCACACAATCTGAATTGGCATGATAAGGAGAGAATTGGGTGAAATTACCACTCACATACTTACACATATTTAAGCAGATTGTAGAAAATAAACATAAGATGCTGCACATACCTATATATAAAAAAATGTCTATGATGCTTACCTATAGGAAACATTAGACAAGTAGTTCAGGAATTTGGATAGACTGAGAGTTTTGAGGTATTAAAAACTTCATGTAAGGCTTGCTTTGATAGGCAACTACTTACTGTACCTGTTGCATTTTGTATAGGTGCTAGGAATTATGTAATTTTATTCCTAGCTATAATTTACAATTTACTGGTGGTTTTACCTCATATCACAATACCTCTACTACAACACTATTATCTTCAGAAATCCTAGTTAGTAGTAAAAAATGGGTAAACAGCTAGCCACTGTTGTGTACCTATAATTTTCCAATGATTTCTTCTAGTTTTCCGGTAAGCAAAGCTCGAAGAAATACCTGGATGGAAATACTTGGATTCCAGCCAGATAAAAAATTACCAAAGAGGCCAGAAGTATGTTCTGATCATTTTGAAGGAAATGATTTTACACAAAGGACCAATGGAACAAAAATGTTAAGGAGAGATGCAGTTCCTTATTTCGCAATCAATGACTTAACTTTGACGATGTAACTACTTGTAAAATAAATATGTATTATTTTGTAATTATTTTTATTTCATAAACCTCACAAGAATTTGTATTACCTAGAAGAGCAAAATTAATATAAACTACAATATACATTACTTTTACTGACAATTTTGAAGTTGTTTTAAAAAATGAAAATGTGTAATATTCTCCTTTGAGCAGTAAATATTTCAATGTGATGGATAAATTGAATTTTTTTATCAGTAGTAACAAATTTCGATATTTATACTAATTTTTGTTGCACAGTTGTTTATTAAGTTTTAATTTTAAAAATCGAAAATATTGTGAAAAAATTCCCGAATTGAGTCTATTCAATCATTCGCCCCTGTTATTTCTCCGTCTATGGTGTTTATCTGTCGGCCGCCATATTCCAACAATGGTCATATGCTTTGCCTCTTCACCGCCCCTGATCATAACAATGTTGGAGTATAAACATATTGTATTTTATGAATGAGAATGAATAGCTCTGTCTATTGTTTTTTATATGTCTGTGGTTCTGAGCTTCGCTGATTATGCAGTAGCATTCCTGATATTGCATGGAAGAACCCTTAATGCAATACTCCCATGCTATACTTCCCTGTATTGTATGTTCAATCAGTCAATCATCAAACATACTGATTGCGCCAAATAACGTATCGAGTGTGCCAAAATCGTTTGAAAAAGATTTATTTTTACATAGAATATAATTAAATTATAAACTATTTGAAAAACAAAAATAATATGTCAAGACGGTTAACGACTGACACAAGTTTACATAGATAAGAACAAACAATATGCTGTCGCTGCAATCAGCCATTATTTTAGAATACACTAGAGAAGGGGTGAGATAATTTATGTAACCGAATGAATACTGAATGACATTAAGCATTTTCCACTTTAAGACAATTAAAAAATTACACAAGTACATTTTGTAGGATAATGGTGAGTTTTCGTAGATATCTGGTTCATGTGTTGGGTAAACTCAAACAAATTGAATGGTGACGTTTCCATTCATGAAACGTTCTATCCTATCTCAATTATTATTGCTTTTATTTTTCTTAAGAAATATACTCCACCTTTTATTTATATGCTTACTTAGTACGATTCTACTCTTACCACTATTCTGATTCCTCATTCCACTAGGTACACGCTTACTTCTTAGGTCTTGAGGTCCGTTGGAAGTCCCATCATATTGACAACCAAGATTTATTTTACTTATCAGCTTTATGTGACTTATCAATATAACGATTATTCAGCATCTTTCATGCATTCACTTTGAACAGAACTCTCGAGTTTTGAAGAAAAGCGACCTAGTTGAGGCAACATATCCAGCTCTGAGATATATTAACACTTTTTTATTATAAATCGACGTCCAATACGTCCAACGTGAATGTTGACGATCTACCTAGTATGACTGATTCAAAAAATTTATGAAAAAATATACGAGCAAGTTGAACGCAATAAAAACTGAAAAGCCGCAGAGCATTAAAAGCAAAGATAATAAATTATAGGCGGATAGGAAAAAATACTGAGTGGGGCTTCCTCTTCCACAATAAAAAAGCTGGTAAACGACTTTGACTCCCTCTTTATTCCACTCTTCTAACCGTTATTATCTAAGTACCATCAATCATGACAAATTTTAATATCGCCACAACATATTATGACTAAATATGGTGACAGCCGGTTATTATCACATACATTTTACTCATTCTTTGTGGTCATTCATTGTTTTGTATTTGTAAAGCAAATTCTAAATTTCACCAATGAGAATTCATAAATAATTCTGAATAAATTTTTAACAGTTAATATTGTTTAATTTCAATAATCGGTGAAAAATTAATATTGATTGAAAAAATTAATTAACTCGATGATCGTTGTTATCTTAGTTCAGTAAATAATCTATTAAAGAGTTATTAATAGGTACTGTCAGTGATGGCTAGTATAGTGGACGTAATATTTTTAATGCATCTATCTAATCGTATATCCCCTTTAAGTTATATTGCAGACCATGGCGGTAACGTATCGAATTACAGTCGAACAAAGAGCTGACAACTTTAAGTTCGCATATCTATTACGGCAAGTATACCTACATAAGTGCTGCAGTGCTGCAAAGATCACAAAAAATCTTCTACTTAACTAAATTATGTCCTTTTATCAAATCATAATGATACAAAAAATGCGAGCGCAAGTCACAACTTAAATAGTAAGTAAGGTTCACCAGTGGAATAATGAACTTATATCGCGCGGTCGTTTATATTTTATATAGCAGGGCTATACGAACGTAGTCTGCGAGCTCTTTCAAACACCCGTGCTGCACACTTCTCCCCCTTGACGGTAATTTATTTATTTATTTATTTGCAATATCCTACGGGAGATACCCAATTTACAGGATAAGGTTAGTAGTAGTTAGATAAATAACAAACGATAATTTACAAAAAAAAACTATCACAATATATTACTCATAAGAAAACATTACAATAATTATGTATGCTCAAACTACACATATATCATAAATTTAACTAGCACCAATAGGGTACAAGCATAAATTTTGCTATTGGTGGGAATTGACGCTTTATCAGGTCTCCTAACACCTTGCATGCCTATTTTTTCAAAAAAATATAAACTTTACTTTTAAAACGACTTTAAAAATCATAAGATTTGAAAGTCCGTCAAAACGCGCTTTACGTCATAAAGATGGCTGCCCCATGGTGTGACGTCATTTGTTTACGTTCTTATTCGTGTATCACGCTCTGAGTTTTTGTGACCTAATTTGTTTCTGAAAGCTTTAAAAATGGATAAAGCCGAAAAAAAAACTTTGTATTCCAAGTATTTCATTGTTCCTTGTGTAAATCAACGTCTATTAAAACTACAGACAAATATTTTCATACTTTACCTGGTGGCGCAAGCAAAAATACTCTTAAGAGAAGGGCATTACTTTTGTTTGTGAAGACCATTTGAATGTACCTACTTCTATGCTGGTAATTTTTATTCTTAAATAGTTTGAGGTTATGTACCTATATGTCTAGGAATCAACCATAAAAACATCATTTTCTTACGACCACACATCGAAATATGGTTGGTATATATTACATAAATAAAACATAGTTTAAATCGTACTTACGATAATGCTTTAACTCCTCTTATTTCCTCTGCATTAAAGCAGCTGTTTGACTTCATAAATTCAAGCAGCATAAATGAGTCTACTTTGTGCAAGTTATCAGTTTGTGCTTTTACAAAACCTTCGCTAGCCATATCTTTACTCACAAAATATGAAAGAATCGTCACTGAACTAGTAAATAAAATATATTATTTCAAAGGTTTTTAAATATCCTCGGAAATATCGAATATTAATGTCCACTTTCCACTTTACGTTGACTTTTAGAAATGAATAAAGCACACACAAACACGTAATGGTCTCAAACAAACATATAAATGATATTTTTACGTCGATGAAGCAATTAATAGTTGATTAAAATACAATATAAACACACAACTACACATAACCTAATGCAATACCGGCCATATTGACATAAGTAAACACAAGAGATATGACATCACACGTTTCATCGGTAGCGTTCGGAAATCCTCGGGTTGTGGTCGGAACATGCATTGAAATTTGAATTTTATTTTAAAATTTGGGAGTAATTTCCAATGGAAACTGGTTTATTTCCTATTATTAGTAATTTTTGATATCATATTTACTGTTATAAATTAATATCCAAGCAAAATATGAAATATGTGTGTACTCTATTGGAATCAAAATATAGAATAAAAGAGAAAAAAGTTATTAAAAGCTGTTTCGCTTGTAAGATAGATTTAAATTCCTAAACAATAACGTCTAATTGACGATTGGCTGCAGTTTAAAATGTCAACAGATTTTTCTGTATTAGAATAATTTTCAATTAGAAACTGTAGAGGTGAAGATTTGTATATATTAGTTCGATAAGTTCGTTGAAAAAAAAGTTGATTATGGCGAGAATTAAACCTAGGAACATGATAATCTAACATGGCAACTAGATCATTACAGTCTAATTTCTGGTGTATAATTTTATATATTAGGGTGAACTAATATTATGGCTCAATTAGAATCGGCTTCTTATTTGAATATACAAAAACATAATGAAAACGTGTCGAAGATTCGATATATTTTATAAAACATTATTCATTGTTAAACTTTGTTGAGCTTTCGAATTGGCTCTTCTGGGACATAATGAGAGCGACACTAAATATATAATTTTAATGACAAAGTGATTACATTTGCAAACCGAAGAGAACGTAGAATAGACTCAATTTATAAGAAATAATTTGTTAGAAAAGAAGTAACTAGAGACTCTTATTTTTGCGAGTCGAAAATAATTTCGCATAAATTTAACTTTTTTGCGAACCAAGCTACACCGAAACTACATGTTAGTAAAATTGACGTAATAAAGTTAGCACTCTTTCAACATTTTGATGCTGTTCATTTAAATAAAAACAATAAAGGAAAATGATCTTAAAAGCAATTTTTTGAGTTCTCAACAAAAAAAATAAAGAAAAAATAGGTACTTTCTATTACAACGCAAAAGCTCTCTGCATTTGTCAACGGCTTAACGTCGTGATATCTGTTTGTGATATCAGGAATATCAGGGCTATTCGGGAATTCGTTACATGTGTGGATTCGTGTACGCTGAATGGTTCCCCGAACATTGAACGACATGGAAGCTCTAGCTTTAATATGTAAGAACTTTCTTTATCTGTTAAGGTAACGATAAAAGTCGAGTGGTAGACTTCTTGATAAGACGGTACAAATATAATGTTGAGCTGTTGTTCTAACTGCCTAATAAACAAAAGTTCCTGTCCTGAGGAATAGGGTATGTGGATTTTATATTCAGATTTATCAGTAATGGAATTATTTAGAAATTTTCTGTGAAATGTGAGTAAATGGATATGCCGAGGAAAAAGTATTATGATAAAAAAGTAGGTATTCTACCATTTAATATCAATTCTAAGGAAAATTCCATAAATTCATTCCATACAGCTTGATAATTTCAGAAGTTCTAGACCAAATACTTGGGTACTTTTGTGACTCCCAGAAATCTGATGGCATAATTTACCACGATTGGTTCATTCCAAAAACCTTTATTAAATCCTCTGAAGTAAGTATATCACAAGACTATGGCAGATATGTCCTACATTGTCTAATAGCGACATCTCCAATATAGTAACCACAAGCCAAACCAAAATTCATATGGACAAAAAACCATCTGGGTTTTGTACTTATTTACTGAATTACAGTTTCTTGAACAATTGACATATTTAAGTAAAGCTATTATCGCATTCTGAGTATTCCCTTCACTGGGGTAAATGTATTAATGTGATTTCAGCGTTATCTCCAGTCCAGAAGTATGCTTTTAGACGGATGATACATATCTACCTTGTACTGATGAGGCGCAAGAGTGATATTGTCCCTTGTAATTACAAACTAGAATGGTTGATTATATCTTGTTGATGTTTAACCGTTTAACTGGTGTGTAATTAATTGTCTATCGGGGCATATAGTGCGAGAAGTAGATGTTTCTTCTTAGTGAACGGTCTACTTTTTGACAAGTAATTTTCAAATTTGTAATCCGTTCTAATAGTATAACACTGGATCAATTAATTTACAATTTATACATATTCAGATCTTGCCAATTTTCCATTCTACCTCACCTCTAGGTTTTCGTGACGAATACGCGTAAAGCGGTTTATTGGACCCGCATTACTTTCGTTCATGTTTTTCCGTTCACATCGATGTGCGTTGACGAAATTTAGAGATAATAATAATAATAATCTTTATTCAAAACACTATTTTAGAAAGAACAAACTAACATTTGTCGTACATGCTCGCTAAAACCAGATGTGGTCGTGCACGAGCTTATGACTAAATATTAATTTTATATCTTTCAACAAAATATAATACATATTAAAAAGAAAAATAGACAAAAATAGACAAAATAGACAATAGACAATAGACAAAAAGACAATAGAACCTCTTAAATATCATATGACATATAACATATTTTTTATAACATATTTTAGTAATAGTAAATTTAACCAATAAGACCATTTAATAATAAAAAGAAAAAAAGAAAATAATGTGAACACATAAAATATCGATGTAATTTAAATAGTGGTAAAAATGGTAGATTACGTTTAACTTGAAATTGTTTTATTTTCAATTAGATCATGTATATCTCTCCTATCACAATTCAATAGATACTTTTTAAGAATATTTTTTATCAGCGCAGTTGAATTTATGGTTGTTAAATAAACCTTATACATATTTGGTAAAGAGTTATATATTCTTCCACACAGATATGTAACATATCTTTGGCCCACAGATTTTTTACTAGTCTCTGTAGTTACATGATTATTTGTTTTATATCGGGTAGAATAGTTGTGTTCAATGCTTCTTAGGATATTGCGGTTTTTGTAGATAAATATTAAGACAGAGTATGTATATAACTGTCTAATATCCATAATTTTACTTTCGTTAAACAGGGAATCTGAAGGGTAAGTCCATTTTTTATTTAAAATAATTTTTAAGATCTTTTTTTGTAGAACATCAATCTTTTTCAGGTGAATTTGAAGAATTCCGCCCCATCCGAGTATACCATAGTTTAGTCTCGACTGTACAAGTGAATAGTAAATTATTTTCAAATGAGGAATATCTAAACATGTTTTAAGATATCTAAATTTTGCAAGGAGATGTCTTAAACATCTAGCAATATCTTCAACATGTGCCTTCCACTTGAGGTGTGAATCTAGTTTTATGCCTAAATATTTGATTTCGTTCACTGACTTGATAATTGCGTTGTCATCGTTTTGTACTCGTATTTCTTTGTAATACGGTAAAGAAGATCTATAACTACAAAAGGGAACAAAATGTGTTTTCTCAAAGTTAACAGTTAATTTTTTATGGTTAAACCAGTCAATAATTTTACGTAGGTCTTTTTCTGTTTTTGTTTTTAAATCCTCCCAATTTTCAGCTGTGTAAATAATGGCGGTGTCATCAGCGAAGCCAATTATGTTACCTTCACTTTTAATACTAAAAAGGCCGTTAATGTAAACACTAAACAATAAAGGACCCAAGACAGTGCCTTGTGGTACTCCGTAATTAAGTTTTTTTATATTCACTGAAGACATCATTTACTTTCACTATTTGTTGTCTATTATTTAGGTAACTAATCATCAGATCAAGTGATGTTCCTCGTACTCCGGAGTCTCCCAAAGCATCAATCAACTGTTTGTGAGAAACAGTGTCAAATGCCTTTGCGAGATCCAGGAATACACAGGCTGTTGGTTTTTTATCATCAACGAGTTTGTAGATGGTTTTAGTTAGTTTGGCAATTGCATCATTTGTAGATAAGTCTTCTTGGAAACCATATTGGCAAGTTGATATTAATTTATGTTTATTAAAAAAAGTATTTAAACGTATTTTCAAAGCCTTCTCGAAAATTTTAGTAAAAGTAGTTAATAATGAGATTGGTCTATAGTTGGACACATTATTCTTATTACCTTTTTTGTAGATGGGTAATATAATAGCGACTTTAAAATGATTTGGGCATTCTCCAGTTTCAAAAATAAAATTTATGAGGCTAACTAAAGGAAGTATAATTTCATGTTTTATATTTTTTACTATTTCCGTTGTTAGTCCATCTATTCCTGGTGCTTTTTTATTTTTTAAGCCATCTATAGATGGCTATAGATGGGAGCAGATATGTTTATTTCAAACGGTTATTTAGCTGTTTGTGTGGATCATTATAAAAACTGATAATTTTAAGACTACGATTTCATTAAATTTTGTGAAATTAGATCACCACAAATTAAATTAATGTTTCCCATTCGAATCAATTTGAAGATGAGATATTTTAAGTTATAGTATACTCCATTCCAAGATATTTCATTCACACCAACACGATTGATACAGGTAATCGCTAATGCGATAACAATAGTACAGTATCGTATCGTATGAATAATAGTATGATTATTTCACAACTAAAACTTTTATTATTAAATCCGATACCTACCGAGTACCTAGACGAAATATTGTAAAATATACTTTATATTCCTGATAGTTTAAAAGTTTAAAAGGATAATTCTGAACAAATATTTTTATTGCACATTATCTTCCTTTGCATGTATAAGCCCAATTCCTGTTTTGAATAAAGTAGGGTTGGAGAGATAATAAGAAAATTTATTCAACAACCAAATTTGAAAAATAAAAAGAGTTTTATTTAAAATGTAGATGTAAGACAAAATATATTTTTCTTATAAGGTAGGTATTCACTATAGTCCATTTTTATGAATGGGAGAGGATTAAAATAATGAAGCATAGGCATCACTTCTTTTAATAGATATACAGTTGAGATATTTTTTGAAGTTATACTTCGAGTATTTTCGTTCGAAATAACTTATTTGTATAAATATAATAAATATATTGGGTTTTGGGTGTACACCTATATTTTCCATGAAGGTAAAAAAGTGCAATCTGTGCAATTTCTTATAAAATATTTTATTTTTCCACAAAGTATGTTAAAAACATGATGTCATAATGGCTATATAAGTATAAGGGTTTAAACTTTGACTATTAAACAACGTTACGTTCATAAATAATAATTTCTATAGGTATGAAAACTCACCAGTATAAGTAGAGCTTCTTGACAGTACTAAGTTTTGCATTAGAAATTAAGTTTCATAACTCTCTTGTACATAAAAATAGACTATAGTTTAAAACATGAAGCGTTAACTTATGTATTCAAGATAAAATATTCTAGTCTCATGTTCCCCTCCAGTGAACGTTACCCTATTATTACAATCTGATGACCCCTTTGCAAAGCAATAGATTACCGGAGGCAACAGTAATCTTGAAGCATTCTTTGCACCTTATTCCAGGAGCATTTGAGATGATTCAGGTATAGGAATTTCTTAGGTAGTAATTTTTAGGAACGCCCACTTGAATGTCTTGGACATCGAAACATGGGATTGTTCTCAGCGTAATCTGAACTCATAAGTAGCATTAGGATAAATTAAATTTCAAACAAAAACAACAAACTTTATTCTATGATTACTGCTCAGGTGTTAGTTCGATCGGGTAGGCGTGGTTTCAGGTGGCTCCGCGGTGGGAACGGCTACACGCCTCTACCGCCGCCCCTCCTTATAAAACTAGTCCAGATGTTTGCAAAACGTCTTCCTATGTATGGCTACTTAAGTGAGAGCGCTATTCAGATTGGCATGGTGATTACTTAACACCGAAGACAGGCTTTGATGAGATAGGGCTAGTGATCGATTCTTACATAATTTAATTGTTCGCTTCCAGAGGCGTCCCAGTTCCTCACAGTTTCGCTTTCTCTTGCCGTTGTCGACGTTAACTAGAGTGAATACATACAACTTCAAATTATTATTACTTATTAAAAGTTATTTCATTCCAAAGTATTTTGTTTTAATTTAACACCAACATGATTGATTAAGTCAAAAACCCACAACAGATAGTCATTAATTCGATAACAATAGCACAGAATCGTATCGTACTCGTTTCTTCGGAAAGATAATAGGTCTACCTAATGGTGTGATTATTTTAGAAATGAAATGTTTGGCTTATAGTAAAATATTATTTAGTAAATTTTACTGTACAATAAAGAATTTATAAACGGTTATTATTAAATCCCGAGGCAACGAAATATTGTGAAATGTACTATACATCGCGCTATTTTAATATCAGTAAAATAAAATATACATCGCGTCATTTTAATATTTTAAATTCAATCAAATATTTACAGAGTTTCTTGTTTTTGTGTGTTGATTTGCTTTGATATTTTTGTAGTGAGTACCTAAATGTCAATTGTAAACATGAATAAAAGCAATGTGTAAAGTAGTATCAGTAAAAAGTGAAGTCGAGAAAAATAATTTGAAAAAAAAGAGATAAAATATATTATGTAGGGTAGGGCGGGGCTAGTTGAGCATAGAGGCAAGTTGGGCAATCGAAATATCTCGAAAACTATTCACGGCACGAGAAGGCATCAAATAGCGAAAAGAAGGGGTCGCGGGATGCGAACTCATCACGAGACTGCCAGTGGCGACTAGTCGATCGAGTAAAGTACAAACGCGCATTGTTTTTTTTGTAACCAAAAAGTGAAATAATTATAACGCGGAATATTTCGTCTGTAATAGTTATATGTTATCCGATTTTAATCAGGTGAGTGTTAAACTTGTATACATTTACAGTACTTTTGATATGTATAAATATTCAGGTTATAATTCTAACAGGTTTTTGACAACCTCATTTTTGTTTTGAAATTTTGCCTTGGGGTTAGTTGAGCTTAACTAACCCCACGACTTAGAACTAAAGTTATATATTATTTTTATTCTTTTTAGGATGCGGACTTACAAAGGAAAGACTACGAGATGTTATTCTACTCAAAACTTAAATGATGCTGTAACCCACTAGCCTTGTAGGGCAACATCATTTAATGTTCAGATGCTTAAGATACATTGATGTTTTGTTGATTCTATTTTCGGTTTATTATTCAAATAAAATTACTTTTAATTGGGTTGTTTTGTTACTAAAAGATTATAAATAAAAAGTTGAGTATCAAACAAAAATTTTATTTCATGTCTAGTTAACATATAACCCATCATTTGGTTAGATATTCGAGTGCTCAATTTGCCCCATGCCCTTGCTCAACTTACCTCACTCATGGGGTACGTTAAGCATACTTGACTTTCTGCATTTAATCAGCTGTAGCTACTAAATTTGACTCCTAAGAAATAAATTACTATGGACACTTTTGCAAACAGATAAACTCGTGATCCTTCAGTATGCATAACAAGCCAGTAATACTTATCGTTGAGGAGCTATAACCGCTCAAATGAAAAAGTGCCCAACTAGCCCCACCCTACCCTACCTACGTGGATTTTCATTCAGATCATTTTTCTAGATTTAAGTAAATATTGCCTAAATTTTATTAAAATCATTGAACTGGGAATTACATTTTTCGCAGCACATTCAAAAATCAGGTAAATTGATTTGTACGGATAATCGAGGCGCTTTTATTAAACTAAGTGTGAACAAAAGTCATTTTGGGACCATGAGAGAAAATGAGGAGACAGTGCTAAGTGCTGAGTATATATGTCAATTACGACAATAATGCTGTGGCAATTATGGCTGAGATGGAAGTGGCAATACGGATATCACATTAAGTGCCAATTATCGAATTTGTCCAGCAGAAGCAAAGGGAAAACAATACACAAATAAACAAGAATAAAATTTTTTAGAGGCGAAAGCTGCATTTACTGTTATTGGATTGTATAAGGATGCCATTGAAATTGTGAAAAACGAGTTGCAAAACTTATCATGAATGTAAAAGGTTGTTGAAGTGTGAAGACCTTTAGTAGGAAAGTGATCAGTTGATAACTGGCAACCAGATTATGGGTGGACAACACGCCAAAAATGACAAGCTGTCAAGCAGGACGCATGATCATTATCTAGTGGTGGTGAAGATCGGCAATCAGGTTATACTCTTTAATTAAATAAAGAACAAACATAATAGTTGTTTAGTCTGCTTTAATGACATTTTGACTATTTTAGTGTAGGTAAAGGAGAAGGGAAAAGTTACAAAAAGTTTTTATGAAGAAAAATACAATCTTATTTTCCAGGATGTTCTAAAAAATCCTATATTATTGCAAATTATATTTTCTGAACTCTTTTTGACATCAGTATTGTATAGAGAGGATAAACAAATATTTGCCAGAACCATAGGGATGCTGCGATTCATGTAAAGCAGAGGTGACTGAGAAATGAGACGAGCAAGAAGCAAGCATCTACAGTTTGTTTCAACAAGTACATGGAGCATTACTCTATGCACATGGAGTAGATCAATAATCCTCTAACTAACAGGTGTTTATCGGATATTACAGAGTTGTACTCAATATTGACGCAATATTTCACAATTTAATTGTAACTGTTTGAAAATATATTATTTTGCTTAAAAATGATTGTCTTAGGTAAACGTAATCGCATAAAAATAGGAAGCTATAATATTTTAAATAATCTTATACAGTAGGGTACTACATAATTTTACATCGACCACAAGTTTTCTTTTATAAACTTAAAAATTGCGAAATAGGTATCCGATGAACACCTGTTAGTTCGAAGGTTATTGCATTGCATTCCAATGCTCTATGTCTTGTTGAAATAAAATAAAGATACAATGTGTAAAAAAGGAAACAAATACAAAACAGCCTCTTATTTAAATAAACACACCGTTCAAGCGATCAACCCAAATTTAATCCTCAATGATTTCAACGGAAGCTTCCTTCCCTCCAATACATTTTAGTAACCAATAACAACCGTCATAAATTTTTTGGTCATTCGCTTAAAACCGATAGTGTCATAAAAGTTAAGTGTAGTAAAAAAGTGTCGGTGACAATAAACACGCGCCTTGTTCATCAGTTCTCTGAACGAATCAATGATATATTAAATAGAATACAGAATTTAACGGCAACCAGTTTCTCTTATATACGTTCAGTTTCTCCTGCCTATTTATTCTAAAGAAGAATTGTGGGATCCTGGAATTTTCGACTGAGGGTGTAGAGAACTGCACGAGATTATATTTTTTAATCTCGTTGAAAAAATAAATATGTATAGGTAATCGAATTACAGGTTTGAAATTGTGTTGATTACTCATATTTTGTTGATTTCCTTTTTCTTCTTATGATTGTTATAGGGGAAATTGATTTCGTACAGTCCGAATACAGGTACTAACTGCTAATTAGAGTGAATTTTTTATAAATCCACAGTTTTTTTTTGTTTCACTCTTCGTAATATTTGGTTGAGCACTTTTTGCTATTATGTCTCAATTGTCTGATCACGTAAATGACGTATCCCCAATAGTGCTGGGTAATTTGGTAATTACACGTTCCTCAAATGAATTACAATTAAGTATAGTACAAACTCAAAAATGGAATTTATTACAATTACAAAGTACAGTTATACATTAAAAAAGGAGTTATCAATTACTTTACGGATAAAACAACAACATGATAGAATGGAGGAACTAGCCGTTACGAATAAAATTTTGAAAGATGTAATTCAAACTGTTAAACTAACAGCCGATTGCAGCGAAATTATCAGGGATAAAGATATCTTAAGGGAAGATTGTATTAAGGATTTTGCTTGCAATTACTATTACAAATTAGACAAAAAAACAGTAAACGTAATTATTAATTACTTTTTAACTAGGATTTATTCAGCACTGCCACTAAACGATATAAAGTCTTGAATTAATGTTACATCACAATCCAACCAGAAGCCTTAATAATTTGTCAAATAACTCCAATCCTCTTCTTAGGTCACCTTTGTAACGAAATTATCCCTCATTTTCAAAACACATAGAAATATCAAACGTCCCCAAAACAAAAACAAGTGTGAGCCCAAGCACGTGTTGCTGTTAGAAAACATTTCGTTTTATTCAGCATAAAAACAAATGCACTGATGACAAGCATCTGGTCCCTCCGAAAAGTATAAATATCCAATCCAAACAATCAGAACAAAATTTACCGCCTCACTCCCCATTATACGTGGAGCAGAGTCGTGAGAAATTAATAGTTATTTACACACTTAAGTTATACGTAGACTCCGTTTCACCTAAGAATAACCCACTTGAAGCTGCCTGTAATCGTATGCGCGAATTTGTTGTCAAAACCAGCGCCAAATTGTAAAACTCACATTCGGCTTCAAATCAGTAGCGTAACGTTTTCACAGCTGGGCCAGTAAATGTGGTGAACTATCCTGTTAAAATCACGGCTAAGTTTTAGACCGTCACTGGCGTCAGTGATGGACTTTACTTATGCTTTAAGCTGTTGGTTGTTATATTTGATAAAAGGAAATATTTTAGTTGTTAAGCACTGCAGGACTTATGTATTAGCCGCCACTGGTTTACGGTTTCCCTAAAACACGAAGGTTTTTGGTTTAATGTATCTAAATGCGCCCACGTTTTTGTCAATTGTTGCGTTTACGTCTACGTATTAATAATTGCTTTAAGTGTTTATTCTCGCTTCTCTATTCTTCACGCTTTCGTTGAGGATATAAATTAGAGAGTGCCACTCCGGGCACTTCTATGAATCGTATAGCTCTGTGCTCAACGGTTTCATGATATACCAAATAAACTTTTAAATTGGTAAGACGTTTTTGAAGAATATGAACAAAGAAAGACACAGTTCAGTGAAACAATGTTTAATTTGTTGAACGCAAATTTTAAAAAATCGTTCTTGCGTATATGAAGCTTCTTGTACCTTCTTCGACTGACGAGGTCAACTCTAATAACTTAGATATTGGGGCATACATATCTATACGTTCAAATTAATACTAGAAGACAGTACGTGTAAATAGTTATTTATGATACAAGTGCGTGAAGTTATACTTTTGCGCACGAGTTGCGAATATGCAAGGAACAAGCGTGGCGAGTGCCCAAACCTGAGTTTAAATCATAATCATGATCCAGAACTAACAAATGTGTTGCAAAGACAAGTTTAAGTCAACGTTTGAAGAGAAAAATGGAAAGTGATATAACAGAAAGACCTTCCAAAATTATTAGGCTGGAGCTAGCTAAAAATCTAATCTAAAAAACTCCATTATTCTTTTGGTGTTTTATTTTTGGACGTTGAAGATTTTTATTTTTTTTGAGCTCTAGTTGAGCCAGTAGATGAAATACTTGAGAAATGTTGTGATCACTTCGAAAATTATTTGACTGATAATTCGAAATTTTCACCAAATATATGGACTGACTGATGTATTATGTATATTTTATATAAATAAATTAAGTTTTAATGTTACAGTCTATTTCTTGCAAGCAGAAGACAATATTATTATTCATGTGCCGATTTTAAGCATTTTAAAAGTGAATCTTAGAATCCCTGTCCCGAGCTTGACTATTTTTATTTCCTATACCTGAGACATGTGCCGAGTTTGTATTACCCCCCAAAACCATACACTTCTTATCAAAAGAACGCTGAAAATGTCCAAGAACAAAATTTGTAACATTCCTGATACATTTATTCAGTAAAAAATTAACCACGCTCATGGACTAAACATATTTGGAAAATCCAATAATCAAGGATCTATACAAACTACAATTGGTACGAGAATCCTAAAATCTAGGATAAATGTGACTATTAAGAAATCGTTATTTTCAAACAGTCTATATCGCGGAAAACACGTTCATGGGTCGATTTTGTCACCATCACCAATGAAATTCATTTGAAATTATTTAACAAACTACCTATTTGGTAAAATTTGACCGCATCTACTTATTCTGTTACTTTGATTGAACAAACACGTGTTCCACTATATGCTTTTAATATGCATTGCATTTGCGTCACAGCGGCGTTACGAGCACTTGTAACTAGCCAGTGCGATACTCTAATTTTAATGCAGAATTAACCAGAATAAGCGCTTTGATCCAATCGATTCACCAACAAATATACGCTAAATTACACCATTTTACAGCCAAATCCCCTTCTCGCCAAAATTTAATCTCGTGACATATACAACAAAGCAATACAATAAATTACCGATATAAAACAATATGAAAGCGAGGAATTCGTTAGTCTTTGCATTCCTTTGCTGCTCGCTGAGCCAACGTCATCCCCAAAACACCCAATTACATTCGACTGGCTCTTTCAGTAAAGCGAATAACAAACAAAATGTCGTGAATTTGTCAACGAGAATGCTACCAAACAATTATTCTTTATTAATTTGAAAAAACACCTAACTTGATGTTGAAGAACAATGCATATTGTTCTATTCGCTTCTTTCCACACACAGTATAAATAATATACTACTATACAGATATTTTGATAAATATTTTAATTGGTTAATGTTTAATTTTAATTATAATTTTGATTGAATTTAATATTTTATAATGACCCATAATAAATGGGTTAGTTTTGAGTTTTACAAGAACTATAACAAACTGAACATTTATTAACGTAGTGAAATACAAAACAATAATAAAGCATACAAGAAATTATTTAAACGGGCATTTAAATCATTATCATAAAATAATAATTGTAATAAATCCATTCTGTTGGTCATAAATCAGGATTATTTGAGATCTACTGAATCATAGGAGCGTACCAAGCATCTTATTTAAGAGCATTTACGTTATATTTTGTTTCAAAAAGTACACAGAGTATTGGAATGCAACAATCCTTCAGGAACCAGATGTTTATCGGATATTACAGAGCTGTACTCCAACTTCACAAAATATTTTACAGTTTAATGGGTAAGGAAACTATTTTATTTCATAGTACACCATACTGGCTCCTTTCTCCTTTTTTGTGTTTAATTGTAAAATTAAACTGTGAAAGCCTAATAAAAGGAAGAGTCAATCGATCAGAGGTACTAGACAAACTATAGAGATATTTCTTCTACTTTTTTCACAAGAAGTTTTTGACAAGGGATATTGACACTGCGCAATTGGCCTTGCATCACCAGTATCGCTAACGTGCTCTAGAAAATTAGTTCGACAATTTTAGTCTGAAGTTACAGGTGTAGTCTCATACATCTTTTTCATAAGAGGTCAGACTGGAAACTGAGTGAATAGTGATGTTAAGGACCAAGTGGACAAAAGACAGTAGGACATATAAGCGCCAGGTATGTGCTCTCAATTCAAAAATTTTCTTGAAACTTGAATTTTGTTCAGGTTGAGTTTGGTGACAACATCCTTCAATAGCTTAGAAAATGGAGCAGACTTATGGAAATACTGGCTCCTAGATGTTTCAATCTCAGTCCAATTTAAGTATTCCATGCACGTTTTCGTCATACCATTGACGAGCCGTCCAGAAATTAGCTGAATACTAGTATAGTCATCCTATACAGAGCGCTGCTCATAGAGGTAATACAAATAGAGGCCACAAACCATAGGCAAGTGGGAATGTCCGTCTGAACTCCGGTGAGAGGGAAAGAGACAGACGATCAGAGGTTTCTCTGCCTTTATCTGTGTGTATACTGCTTTTGCAATATTAGACTTTCTATCTCTCTTAGATGCTGATGGATTCTCTGCTAGCTTGTTGCCTCTATATGTAGTATCTCTATGGCGCTGCTAGACTTTCTACTTTACTCAACCAGTTATCCACAATCACATTATCCCAATTCGGGACAAACATCGGCTCTAAAAATTCCCACGTACGCTTTTTTAATTCACTTATCTATTGAACTCTTTTCGATTCAAATTATCCCAAAAGGGTATAATAATTTTTAAATATCCCAACAGTTCTAGCTGATTTCACCGCTGTAAGAGTCGAAAAAATAAAATTTTAATTAAACTCGGTAGGTAACAATGTAATTTAATTTATTACGCTCAATACAACGGCTACGTTTAAAACATTTAAAAATAATCAAATACTTGAAATAATCACTTTCCTTTCCAGAACCCCAATTAACATATCTGCACCTGAGACGCAGGTACATCTTTATGAGCGTCGTGGTAGAAAGTATAGTGACCTACCTATTTGTGAAGGAATCTTTTATAATAAATAAAACTTAATGCTAGACACACAATGTGTTTCTGTCTGTCCTATGCGGATATTAACAAAACCATATTTCATTACAATATCAAAAAAATATAAGTGACAACGTCAACGTAGCAGTATCCAAAAAGTAGTGATAACATAACGAAAAGTAACCATTTGGTTTCTCTTGAACTTCACTACCACAATATACAAAAGGGTCGCCTAATCGACAAACTTAATTCATTTCGTAACAAGTGAAGGAAGTTGTAGGGGTAACGGCTGGAGCTTACTCATCACCTCACTATCGACGTTTTCATTTATTCTGTGTACAGATTGAAGCTCTGAAAATTGTTTTTGTTATGTTTAAATAATATATGTTTCCACAAAATACATATGCTAAACTCGATCGAGCTTTGTTGATTTGTTGCTGATTTGTTGATTGAAGAAACAAAAAACTGAAGATTTTGAAAAAAATTATAAACTTTTTGTGTGGTGAAAATGGAATAAATTAAAAATGGAAAGTCGGTTAAAATTGCCAGCTGTCTTGTTTGGTTAGCCAAAAAAAAGTTTGTGCGTATTACGAAAGTACTACATGAAGCGCTGTGGTGGTACCACTGACAGAGGTACAGGAGTCCATGGTGATATGCCCAAGAATAACGTTTACTCATGTTTGTTTTGAATAAAGGAAGTTTATGTCTCCAGATCAGATCCGGACTGGATGATAAAACTCCAAATGTTCGCAAACCCCAATAGGGTTTTCGGAAGAGGTGAAATACCTTGGTATTACCCTCGACAGGAAACTAACATGGAACTCTCATCTACACAGCAGAGCAAAAAGAGCATATGTGGCTTATGAGCAGCGGGGACCGAAGGTTCTACAAGTAACGGCCATCCAAAAATTATATCAAATACAGCGAATGGCTTGTTTAAATATCACAGGAGCCATGAGAACAACACCAACCGCAGCAATGGAACTAATTACTGGTCTGACCCCTCTGGACCTGTACGTCAAGGAGGTTGCATTAATGGCCATGGTACGATTGCGCACGGCTGGTGTAAACCCCGAAGCAGGAGTGGGCCAATTGAGGTTAAGCCTATGGCAGGAAGCGATCACTGCGCTACCTCTGCTGCAGGCAGCCAACGTTGCAATTGAGCCCAGGTTTTTGTTTAAAAAACCCTACGAAATTCAAATAAAACAGAACACAGAGCCAGATGCTGCAAATGCAATACGCATATATACAGATGGTTCAAAAATGATGTATTGTTAACAGAATAATATCTTAACTTGTAGCAATAACCCACGTCGCACATATATATCTTGTTCTCTTCAGCACTACCAGTTGATTATCTGCTTTTCTACATTCTAAAGTCTAAAGGGTCGAACACAAATAAACTGCTAACTCACTACTCCAGACATGTTGCCAATCTTAGACGTAGTCACCATAAATTATACGCATGATTTAGTTTTAAGACAATTATACAAGAAGGGATCGCTGTGTAGGTGACAACATAATAAAGAGAACAACATATTATTCGATTCCTTCCTGTTAGTGGTTGGCAGTTAACCTGTCTGTTCGGCTCCCACAATATTTTCAAGATGAATGCCAAGTAGTATTATTGAAATATATAAGTACTTGGACTTGATATGAATATTTGATACGCTTTAATTATACTATTCAATTTAAACAGTTATATTGATTTTGATTACTATTTCCCAACACAATCCACTATGTAAAACGTATACAGATACAGAATGTAGTAATATTGCATTAACAGTTTTGGTAATCGGTTCTAAATTGATTGTAGTTCATTCATTTAGATGCTGGACCAATCGCCAGCTACAGCTCAACCTCTTGTGATTTTTGTGTTCTCTTTCCTAGCTCGAAGAGTATTGTTCCAAGCTGTAAGAAGACACTGAAAAAATTATTTTGGGTTTTCCATTTTTTAATTCATTCCAAGGATATTTTAGATTTTTTAAATGATTGTGGTTGAAAGAAAATTCCAAAATCTCTAATGTCCTTGCTGCCTTCGAAAAATGTTTGTATTACTTAAGAGAGTATTGCTTTACGCTCTTAATACTCAGCACATTTTTTATTTCATTGACCTACATATTTGCTCACACGAAAGTCATCCCATTACGATTCTTTGTAGTTAAAATTTTTATTCCACCCCAACCCACACCATATTCTGGTTTTTCTCCTGTTCCAAGGAAAAGTTGTGTTTTCATGCTGTACGCAGTGTGTGAACGCGTGTGTAAGTCATTAGGAATATTACGAACGGGAAAACTAACTCTCCTGCACCATATGGTTCGTAAAGAGCCAAATAGAACATTTAAGTACGATGTACACTAAAAAACCGAATTCAAAGCAAATTATAATGATGATAGCTCCGTTAAATTATGTGAGAAATGACTGTGTCTGTAAATTATATTATCTATTTGTTACTGTTTTTATAATCTTTTAAAACTTATAACATATCAAACTTATCGTTTGTGATGTGATGAAATTAAAAATTTAAAATTTCTCTTTCTCTACTTGATTTTAGGAAACTATTTTCTGCAGCAGCTGAAAGTTTTTAAAGGATGCATTCTTTTATGGATTTTCATCAAACTAAAGTATGAAGAAATGTATTAATTTTAATGGAACAATGTATATTTTCACATCAACATAATGTTGATTCCCTTAAACATTTTATTACGTAGGTATATTGATTTTTCCAGTGACAAATAACTTAAAGGCTGCTAGGCTAGTAGGTTTCCGCAATTATTGATAGTTGTTTATTTGTATTAAAATAAGATCGTAATTTATTTTCATAAGAATAAATGTAAAATTTGTAGAATATGATAAGATATATCTCTTGAAAAAATAACAAATCAACACAACACCAACAATCTTGTCTGTACCAGACACCCATTATATTAATACCATAGTAATAACACAAGTCGTACAATATACGTATGGTGCAAATGAAAGGAATACATTCATTATTCCGTAAACCAACTGGAAAAATCCTGAAACCCGCCGATTTTTATTTTTAAACAGGCGCTTCGCCAGGATACTGTTTTATTTTTGTCGTCATCTATGTGAGCGAGATGACGTGATCAATATCAATTTTTGAATGGAAATGAGGGTGTTGTGACATCATTTACAAGCTATTTTAAATGTCTATTCAGCAATATTAATTTGTATAGGTACCTACTAACTGATTTTTGTATATGACAAAAAAATTATTTATGATATTTCTACAATTTATTTAGTAATGTTATGATATATTTATTGACAGCCAAAAATAAATTTTGCGAAGGACATTACTCCCAATGAAATTTCTCACTTTGCTCTATGAAGAATTTTCACCACTTCACGACATGGATCGTTCAACAGTTCTTGAAACGCTTAAAAAGAGAAAGTGGCATCCCTTCAAATTAACTTGGTTCAAGAACTCATGGAAGATGATTCTAATGGACAAACTTTAACGGGTTTTTAAATAATGTTCTTTTTTCTGGTGGAGCTACATTTTAATGTCCATGCCAATCGTTGGACTTGTTGGTATATGGGCAGAGGAAAATCCACACTCGATTCAGAAGTAGCCTACTCAATGCCCAGAGAAAGTGAATATCTGGGCATGTAAAATTAAAGAATATACTGTGTGAGATGGTATTTTCGTGCAGCTACAACGAGTAGAAATCAACAATTTAAAGGTCTAAATTGCGGCCTGTTGGTTAGGTTTTCACTTAGTTGCCATGGTAACTAAATAATCAAGTCGACCAAACCTCCTATGTTTTGCTGGTAATTGATAGAGACAAAAATTGACCTTGTTAGAAATCGAAAAATAAATTTTAATTATTTGATTTTAAAACACAATTTGGTGTGAAATTTTCTTATCGAATACCACACTAGGTTAAATTAAATCCGGATATTTTTGACCTCTCCATATCACAATCTTGGAAGTGTTACAGGTTGGGGGTAATAAATCACAGTTTTTCTAAATGGTAAATTTTTGTGACGCGGAAGAATTAATGTCTCTTTGCGGTGGACTAGATTTTGATATTTCTATATGATTTTATATTTTTATATGACTTTTAGCTTAAATTTTTCCTTGAATTTTCTGGTATTTAACCATTAGCACACCATAGCATAAATCACTTTTTTCTCATTTCTTGCGCTCTCCATATTTTTCCAGTGCATAACAAAACCACGGTACTGTGCCTATGTCTTAAGTCAAGGTTTCACCAAGCTAAGCTGAGATGGCAGTGCAGTGCTGCCAGCACTCTTTCCTCCGAAAAAAATGAAAATATCTGTTCAGGCCCCCGCCACATCCCGCCAGCTTCTTTGGCTAGCGGCCAAATGTCAGTAAAGAAATCTCCAGGGGATAGCACTCCCACACTTTCATTGAAATTAATTTGTTAAGTGTAATTGAAGAATATTGAATTACGCAATTTTCGGTACAATTAGGCAAATTTGTTCTCCAAAATCGGTTTCGCTAATACTAACAAGATTTTTAAATGAGCTTTTGATGATATCTGAACCATTATCATCACTTATCAATTCATGGAAAGTTCACTTTCACTTCAAACGTTTCTATTCAAACTAGGCCGTGACCAGTGCTTTTTATTATCGATAATGACTGTTAGGGCCATATAACCTAATAGAATCGTCGTCAAGAACCAGTCATCAACGACTTGAACAAGCCGGTTTGGTGTGATTAACGTTAGGCAGTCCGCTAGGCTTTATGCTCGCGACAAAGCCCAGTTTGATAAAGAAGATTTTATTCTAATGAATTTTGTTTTTACTGCTCATACATTATTTTTTTTATACAAATCATCAGTTTGTTTTCTTGTATGTTGAATAAGGAAGCTGCTAAAAGAGCACAACTAATGCCCTCACTTCAATCTTGATAATCTGAGAAACTAAATGTTCTAAGACATTTTAAACTATTTTGTAATACATATGATTACTAGATCTTATGCTTTCAGATTTTAAAATGCATTTCGGTATACTTCCTGTTGATTCAAAACTAAAATTCAGTCACCAAATCAACTAATAGCTGTTTGGGGACAATCTCCGATTCAATTTTCAGATAGGTTTTTTCTCGGTGTAATGAGGACGACAACCGTGGAGGTTCTGTTGATGATTGGTCCCCGCTACAGGGTAATTTGCTGTGGTCCTGTGGTATCATTAGCAGGATTGACATCCTGCTCACTCTCTACCTCCCGTTTACCTATTTCAAACTCGACGCGACGACAGAAAGACAGATCGATTACAACCGTTGCGAGTTGACAGATTTGCATGCAATGACCCAAAACCGGTTTTTGCAGATGTTCCGCTCTTTCTCGCACTACATAAATTCTCCAATATTTACACCATAATATATCAATTGTAGAGGAACTTTTTGGAATGTCATAAGCAATTGTTCTTGATAATAATAGGTTTAAAACGTCAGATTTTATTCAACATTACTGTTAATCCATATTTTTATGAGGGAAAGGAAAGTGCAAACTGTTTTCGATAAGTCAAACTGGATTTCACATGTAGACGCTCAACGTTAGTCATTTATAACCTATTTAACAGCAATTAAAGGTGAGTTTAGTAGGTATATCTCAAACGCTTTCAGCATTTATCGTGAAATCTAAAAAGCCAATTATACTCCAACTTACTCGATGAATCAGATATACCTGAAGAAATATCTTCATTAATTTTATTGTTATCACCACCAGTTCTGTTTGAACCCCTATAGTGTTATCCAACTCTCACATTTTTAATTCAAATTTTTGGCAGACTTACTAGACAAACTTTTCGATTTTTCTGGAGAAATAAGTGCTAGTCCTTCTTCAAATAATATTTTGATGTCTCCAACTTGAAATGTTGAGTTCTTATCGGCTACTTATTGATTAACATCGGCCCAGATTAGCTCGATTCTGTCCATAATGGTATGGTGGAAGGCGAAGTATTGTTTTGTTTTGTTGTTTAGCCATTTTCTCCATCACATACTTATCATATTGTTCTTATGTTGCTTATACATGAAATGTTGTGGTCCAAATTATCATTTTTTCTATTTTTGCCATTTTCAATAAATATTATCGTTTTGACGCAGTTGTGGGTAAAATATTGCTCTGAACTTGATCCGGGGTGTCTGTGGAAGACATAATATAAGCAGATTAATTAAAAACACCACTGTCAAACAGTTACAATTAGCAAATATAGTAAAAACCAAATAAAGTTGCGTTTACGTCACCAAGGTCGTATTTCTATCGCATGTGTGGCTACATTTCTATAGAAAAGTGCATATACTTAAATTTGTCAATTAATCGGTTCTAAAGATAACCCAATCAATAAAAAAACTTTTGTACCAAAATAATGTATAAGCTATATAGCTTTATTGTGTTTAGACGTCCCTCGATGTAAAAATTTGTGTTGAAATTTTCAAAAAGAAGCCTCCAATTATTGACGGTAAAAATAGTCACTGCCAGAAATAATGTCATGTTGCCGCGTTGTTTGTGACTTTTCTACTTGTGTTATAGTGTCATCGATTTTTGAGGTTATAGATTCAACGGTTATAGTTACGTGCTTTATAAAATTCTCTTGTTATGTGACAAATACAATATTTATAATCAAATGGTATGAGAGGGAAAAAATATTTGATCGTCCAGAAATTAGTCCGATAGTTATAAATTTTAATAGTGAAGAGAGTGACACTGATGTTGAATCAGATGAAGAAAATGAACAAGAATTTGAATCTGCCTAGTTTCATTTCACAATATGTTGATTTGTTCAATGTTAGTTTTTTTCTTTGAAAATACGTTCATTAATAAACATATTTTATTTTTTGCTCGTATTTTTATTATGTTTATTTATTAAAAGATTTGGTAACTCAGTAATAACCTTACCACTTTTATTCTAGAATTCCTTACTTTGTGAAATCTATTCATAAATTTAATTAACAAAAAACGTTAATGAAAAAACTCCATACTATATTAAACGAAAACTATCAAACTATCGTTAATTTTGTAGTTTTCATTTATAATATTGTGAAATTTTCTACATTTACGTTTTTTGTTTACTTCAGTTATTTTCTGTTAATTTCCATATTTCGTGAACAATCTGACAACGATGCAAATGTTCACAATGATGACGTGAACGCAATTTTATTTGGTTTTTACTATATGTATTTAATAAATTTGTGAAATTCTTGTTTCATTATAAAATTCCGTTAAGATTATTCGTAAAACATTATCAACCGATATACAATTTTTCTTAATTTATAAATGCGATCGATGGTTGGGAAAATATCGTTTGTGATTAATTTTCAATTTAAAAGGTAATGAGATACGGGTGTTTATTTTTTACTGATTTAATATAAGACTATCACTAATTAAATTCTGGCATGTCCGTCCAAGGTAATCGATAATCTGAGCCTGTTTTGTGAATAGAATTCATTATAATCAGTTCCTCGTTTTACCCATTGGAACTAATAGAGGACATATTAATTCGACCAAAATTTCAGGCTCAGTAGTTTCTTCGGAGATAAGAGTGGAAATGGTCAATTTTCATCTTTATTTTCATAAACTGTTGAAACTCTGCAAAAGTGGTGTTTACAATTTTATTCATCTTCTCACAAGTTCTGAACTGTTCTGAACTCCGAAAGATGGATTACAAACAAAATGTGTTGTTAGTATTGTGGGTATCTTCAATGGTCGAAGCCTAAAGTTAAATAGAATAGAATTATATTAATTCCAAACATGTACATACTTTTTTTTTTCTTTTATGGCGTTTGGAGGACTCCATGCAGCCAATTACTTTGTGTTAGGTTATATATATGAAGTATGTATAAAGGTATTATAATATTTGTATTTGAATATAATTTTAATGAAGCATCAATCAGATTCGATATTGTATTTGTTATGGGCTTTCATATTGTAAATATATCCTATCAACCTATCGTCCTCTGCAATTCAAATTATTATTGCTTTACTATCTAAGGATTGGTACAGGGCTACAATTTTTCTTGCCCTGGGGTGGTTCAGGGGGTCTATTCTCAAACAGTGACATTTTTGTCGCATGCGAGATTTTACTTTTTTGTATACATCCTTGATTGACAAAAGTATAATCTCGCATGCGACAAAAAATGTCACTGTTTGAGAATAGACCCCCAGGGCATTGTTTGAACACTTACACAGGCAGACCTCGGATGAAAGGTATATACACATTTGGGTTGGGAAACAAAGGTCACGAGCTCTATCTAACCTAACTAACCTAACTATATCGATATGATAGTCATCCTTATAAATTTTACTAGACAATCTAATATTTTAATGTTATTCAGCGCCAATAGGTGTAATATGTTAACGGGAAGGCATATTTTTCACGTGTTATATCATTATGAAGTTCTTCCGTGGCAACTCGATATTTCATGCATTCAAAAAATATGTGGTCCAGATCTCCTATGACATTGCAGGTTGTGCATAAGTTTGATTCGATTACACCTATTCTGCTTAATTGGACTGGGTACGACGCGTGTCCAAATTTCATTCTTATTATACAGTTGATATGTACATACTTTATAGTTGCTTAATTTTTTGTTTTATTTAATACTATTCATACCTTTGCAGTGCGTGCAATGCCAATACCGAAATAGAAAAATATGAAAACGAAGAAAGAAATACCCTAAAAGCCCATTAATTTTGATTGACGTTTGAGAAGGCTAAAGAAACAGTTGTTGATCCGATGATCCCATCAAAAAAGCGATGGGTCCGCAGGCGAGACCTGGTCGACTGTGATCCTCGTTGACATTCAAATTTTCTTTAACTTTGAATACACGAGAAACACAATAAAAGTGGGAATTCTACGAGAGTGACAGGGGTTTTATTCGCTTATGTATATCCTATATGAACGATATTTTTTTGGAAAATCCTTAGACAAGTGAATGTTTACACTATTACGAGAATTACTTCTATTGTGATATTTAAATGTAAACACCCTGTATACATTAACGATAAAAACTTAATTCATTAGATTTATTTCTTTGTGGTTAACTAAAATCACGTATTAGCACTAGACCACCAGCATTTCCACAAGAGTTCAGACAAAGCATAGTAGTTGATGAATGTGAACTAATCCATGGAAATGTTTTGATAAGGCTGAGAATTTATTGACAGACTTAATTTTTTTGATGATGATTTTGCTCAAATGTTATTATTCCTATTCTCATTAATTTATAATAAGTTTAATGTAAGTGAATGTTAATTTGCTTCATTACTGTACACTATTATACCAATTACTATTCGGTGATTATACAGAATATCAAATTTAAAAAAAACTCATCACATATAGATGCATTGTATACACTCGCTTACCGAATTAAATAATTTATTTTTCAAGTGGAATCCATAATTATACAAAAAACACTAGAATGTCGCAATATTTCAGCTTCAAAGTGGCTGCAAAGTATTCCTGCAATTCAAATCAAAGTAAGAATTAAAATATCTCCCCTTTCTAAAGGAGCAGTGTAGCAGATTAGTTTAATACTTATACTCGTGGCTCTGAATGTAAAATTAATTGAACGGAATGAACCCTTTCCGTTAATTTTGAGGAACTATAAATCTTAAGCCTTCATTTTTAGTGGTCGATAGATGGCATAGTCATAGTGTAATCATACGTTTAACCAGCTGTTGCCGTTGCGGTTGTTTTACGAACACCCCAAGACATAGACACGACTTAGGAACACCATTACCACAACTCAAACAATTATTCTGAAATTGACCCTATATACTGGTCTCTCTGGAACTGCTTGACAACAACAGAATTTCGAAGTTGGGGTCGAAATGAGATTTGACGATAAGTATAGAATTTTGAAAACGTTAGGAACTTTCACATCTACTATATTTGGAGACTTTTGCTAAGAAACTTGCAAGGGGCTTGAAATGAGCTCCGTTATATCCTGATTCACTTTGAACAAAACACATAATTTTCAGAAATTGTTTTCTAGTCGTATTAGCTGTTCTTATTTTGTCGTCACTTTTCTCCATAAATAATTTGATTATTACTGATATCATATGAATAAATGAATGACTTATTTGTTCGATTATCATTCTTGAACTATTTTGGGAAATAAAACCAGAATCTTTTTTAGGTTTTTGTTTCAAAGTTCTGGACTGCAAAAAATTGTCAAATTTTTAAGGTAGATTCAACTCCTGATGGAATGTAACAATTTTTAGCAGTCTTAAACTTCAAAATATTATTAATTGTATATTTTCCTTTAAGTCCCATAATTTACGATTGACTGAGTCGTCTTGAAATTATTTGGTTGTAATTTGAATTAAACTGTAAAATTTATCAAAACCATAATCGATATTGTGACAAGACAATAAGAATTTAATTTAATAATTCCCCATTATATTCATTTTTCATCTGCTAGTTGTTGAGCTAACTCAAGTAAAAATCTCTTTGTCTATCGGTAATCGTACAAGAACGAAAAGGTATAGAGAAACAAGAAGTGACTCGATTACCGTGGGCCAAGAATTAAACGATGACAAAAGATTGTCACTGATTTGAAAGGCTTTTGCCCTTGCTCGTGCTGGCACAATTTTCCAATGACGTACTGAAATATTGTATCAGTGGGTATTACCGAATTATAGAATTTTTTATTTCTGCAGCATAGATACCTAGTTAGGATCATTGGCAGCAACTAAATAACACAAATATCAACGGTTTTTCATGTTATCTCTATTATTAAAGTTTTAATCAAGGTTTATAATTGTTTTTGAATAGTCTACGATCCTTTTGTTATGTATTTCGCTCGTTAGTTTCGCTTAATCTCTAAAATGTTTCTCTGTCGAGTATAGTATTAAAACAAAGGTACTTGAAATTGTAATATAAAAACGTATATTTAGGTAAAAATTTTTCTTTGTATTTAAAAATGGTACGTTCTCAGTAGTGAAAGTTTCCTTATGAGTTTTGTAGAAAAAATGGCAAAACTGCCATTCATTATACACTGCACGAACAAGTCTGGCATTTTTGGAATTGATTTTCTAATGTAGTCACAACGTAATTACTCATAGAATATTCAATAAAAGTACATTTCTCACTTTTTTTTATAGTTTAATCTTTTACACGTTTTCGTTTGTTACGTCACTGAGCTTATCCTCCAAAGTGTGGTTTCGGGTTGAGGCATTTTGGTTTATCCAGCGAAGCCTAGAGCTACGTTTAATGCTCGAATGCAAGGCAAAGGTAACTTGTCGAGTTGTCGGCAAACGAATTTGCCGCGAAACGCCGTGGAAATTGCTATGATAACCGGATTTAGCTTTTCATTTTTCTGCCACGTTGGTTTGATGATCGGCATCGGGATTGTAAGCTGTCTACAGTTTATAAGTATCATATTTTCCTTCTTCTCTCACCTTTTTCCTTTCGTATCACATGCATCTAATGTAATCGCTACCTTTCGAATTCGTTTTACAAGGTAAAATATATACATTTTTTTTTATTTGCTAAGAAAGTTGTCATTTGAATCATCGCCCAAAGACGAAAACGCAGACATGTTTAAGTCTCGTATCTTATTTAGTCGCTTACATGGAATGGGCTCATTTACATATTTTTTTTATTTCACCATTAGGAAGAGCACATCATTTTGAGGCTCTGTGAAAAAAATTAGACGTCAGCGAGCCTCCTAAGTCGCTTAAAAAAAATTATATATATATATATATATATATATATATATATATATATATATATATATATTGTAACGCGTTTTACCTCGTACACGTGGCTCCTGCCACACGAACACGTCACTATGGACACCCTTGCCTAAAAATCTTTCGACGGAATACTCGGGCGCCAGATTTTTAACGTGGTTTGCTCCACGGCCCCTTGACCATTAGCGTCAAGAGTTCCAGATAGCCTCAGATGGAGGTTACGGAAAATTCCAGGGGTCTTGTTGAGTTATTTCAACCAATTCTTTATCAAATCTTTAATACGACTCAATTGAATATCGATTTTTATATTAAAATAAGTTACGGTAAATAGCGGAGAAATCAGGAACTTTGTTTATTACTACCTTGTGGTCTGTTATGAATAATTTTACAGGAGCGAGTAAAAAAAAAACGGGAGAAAGAACGCACGGTCAGAGCCGGTAAGGTTATCACAACCACGGAAAACTACTCTCGACACACGAGACGTAAACGTATTAGATCTGCAGGGTAATCAAATAAATTATGGCTAGGCCACTTCTAGATTTGATTATCCCTTGAATCTAAATTTAACCGGCAAAATATTTTTCCGACAAACAAACAAAATGTGTAAAAGATTTGTACCTGAGAGCTAAAAATGTCTAAATCTGCCGGGTAATCAGATAAATTATGGCTAGGCCACTTCCAAATCTGATTATCCCTTGAGTCTAAAGAAAACCGGCAAACTATTGTTAAGAAAAAATTATATCAGAA